>JASDQU010245072.1:140367-155053 GCA_032191745.1 Picea mariana
CATTGCATTGCCAATACCAATATCAATACCATTGCATTTCCAATACCAATACCATTGCATTGCATTGCCAATACCAATACCATTGCATACCAATGCATAATAAATACCATTTCCAATACCATTGCATACCAATACCATTTCATTGCCAATACCAATACCATTGCATTGCCAATAACAATACTAATACTAATACCAATACCATTGCCAATACTAATACCAATACCAATACCGATATCGATACCATTTCCAATACCAATACCATTGCATTGTCAATACCAATACCAATACCAATATCGATATGCATTGTCAATACCAATACAAATACCAATTCCAATACTAATGCATGATAATACCCCTAAATCCAAATGTTGCATTACTTCTTACTGAGAAAAACCCTAGTTCTCAAAATCGATGAATAAAGTAACCTCTGAGGCATGGGACCCAGGAGTGAGGGGTGATCTAGTTGAAATCCTATGCCAGGAATCCAATGGAGACAATAGTTCCTTAATCTGAGTCTTGGTTTTCATTATATGCCTAGTTGCAAGTCGCATCCCAAACCATTTCAAGGACTCTTGGCCAATACCTCCTTGGGGGATAAAAACCTAACGGAGCAACATTTTGGAGTTTTGTGAGATGATGCAAGGCTATTTAGGCATGGACTAGGTGACCACATTGTCCWTCCATTCCCGAGGCATGGTTTCATAAATTGGACCCCTAAATCTAAATGTTGCATTGCTTCTTACTAAGCAAAACACTAGTTCTYGAAATCAATGAGTAAAGAAACTTTYGAGGCATGGCACCCARGAGTGAGGGGTGCTYTRGCTGAAATCCTATCCTAGTAATCYATCGGAGTTGACGGTTCCTCAATCCAAGTCTCAGTTTTCATTTTATGCCCAGTTGCAAGTCGCATCACAAACCATTTCGGGGACTCTTGGCCAATTCCTCCTCAYGACATAAAAACCTAACGAAGCAACATTTTTGAGTTTCATGAGATGTTGCAAGCTTGTTTAGGCATGTACTAGGTGATCACATTGTCCATCCACTCTCGAGGCACAATTTCATAAACTGAACCCCTAAATCCAAATTTTGCATTGCTTCTTACTGAGCAAAACCCTAGTTCTCAAAATCGATGAATAAAACAACCTCTGAGGCATGGGACCTGGTAGTGAGGGGTGATCTAGCTGAAATCCTATGCCAGGAATCCAATGGAGACAACGGTTCCTCAATCTAAGTCTCGGCTTTCGTTGTATGCTCAGTTGCAAGTCGCATCCCAAACCATTTTGGGGACTCTTGGCCAATACCTCCTTGGGGGATACAAACCTAACGTAGCATCATTTTTGAGTTTCGTGAGATGATGCAAGCTTGTTTAGGCATGGAATAGGTTACCACATTTTCCATTCACTCCTGAGTGTTGGTTTCTTATATTGGACCCCTTAATCCAAATGTTTCATTGCTTCAAACTGAGAAAAACACTAGTTCTCAAAATCAATGAGTAAAATAAATTTCAAGGCATGGCACCTGAGAGTGAGGGGTGCTCTAGATGAAATCCTATCCTAGTAATCCATTGGAGTTGACGGTTCCTCAATCTGAGTCTTGATTTTCATTTTATGCCCAGTTGCAAGTCGCATCCCAAACCATTTCAGGGACTCTTGGCTAATTCCTCCTCAAGGCATAAAAGCCTGACTGAGCAACATTTTTGAGTTTCATGAGATTTTGCAAGATTGTTTAGACATGGACTAGGTGACCACATTGTCCATCCTCTTTCAAGGCACAGTTTCATAAATTGGACCCCTAAATCCAAATGTTGCATTGCTTCTTACTGAGCAAAACACATGAAGTTCTCAAAATCAATGAGTAAAGAAACTTTCGAGGCATGGCACTCAGGGGTGAGGGGTGCTCTAGCTAAAATCCTATCCCAGTAATCCATCAGAGTCGATGGTTCCTAAATCTGAGTCTCAGATTTTGTTTTATGTCGAGTTGCAAGTCACATCCCAAACCATTTCAGGGACTCTTGTCCAATTCCTCCTCAGGGCATAAAAACCTAACGGAACAATTTTTTTGAGTTTCATAAGATGTTGCAAGCTTGTTTAGGCATGGACTAGGTGATCACATTGTCCATCCACTCTCGAGGAACAGTTTCATAAATTGGAACCCTAAATCCAAATGTTGCATTGCTTCTCACTAAGAAAAACCCTATTTCTCAACATCGATGAATAAAGCAACCTCCGAGGCATGGGACCTGAGAGTGAGGGGTTTTCTAGCTGAAATCATATGCTAGGAATCCAATGGATATGACGGTTCCTCAATCTGAGTCTCGGTTTTTTTAATATGCCCAGTTGCAATTCGCATCCCAAACCATTTCAAGGTCTCTTAGCCAATACCTCCTTGGGGGATAAAAACCTAACGGAGCAACATTTTTTAGTTATGTGAGATGATACAAGCTTATTTAAGCATGGGCTAGGTGACCACATTGTCCATCTTCTCCCAAGGGATAGTTTCATAAATTGAACCCCTTAATCCAAATGTTGCATTGCTTCAAACTGAGCAAAACACTAGTTCTTGACATCAATGAGTAAAGCAACTTTCGAGGCATGGCACCCAGGAGTGAAGGGTGCTCTATTTGAAATCTTATCCCTGTATTCCATCGAAGTCGACGGTTCCTCAATCTGAATCTTGATTTTCATTTTATGTCGAGTTGCAAGTCGCATCCCAAACCATTTCAGGGACTCTTGGACAATTCCTCCTCAGGGCATAAAAACCTAACGGAGCAACATTTTTGAGTTTCGTGAGATGCTTCAAAAAATTTTAAGCATAGAATAGGTGACCAAATTGTCCATCTGCTCCTGAGGCATGGTTTCATAAGTTTGACCCCTAAATCCAAATGTTGCACTGCTTCTTACTAAGCAAAAACCTAGTTCTCAAAATCAATGAAAAAAAACTTTCGAGGCATGGGACCCCAGAGTGAGGCGTGATCTAGCTGAAATCCTATGCCAAGAATCCAATGGAGATGACAGTTACTCAATTTGAGTCTCAGTTTTCATTATATTCCTAGTTGCAAGTCGCATCCCAAACCATTTCGGGGACTCTTGGCTAATACCTCCTTGGGGGATAAAAATTTAACGGGGCATCATTTTTTAGTTATGTGAGATGCTATAAGATTGTTTGGGCATGGACTAGGTGATCACATTGTCCATCAGCTCCTGAGGGATGGTTTCATAAATTGGACCCCTTAATCCAAATGTTCGATTGTTTCTTACTAGGTGAAACCCTATTTCTTAAAATCGATGAATAAAGTAACCTACAAGGAACAAGACCCGAGAGTGAGGGGTGTCGTAGCTGAAATCCTATGCCAAAAATCCAACAGAGACGATAGTTCCTCAATTTGAGTCTGAGTTTTTGTTATATGCCCAGTTGCAAGTCGCATTCCAAACCATTTCAGGGACTCTTGGCCAATACCTCCTTGGGGGATATAAACCTAACATAGCAACATTTTTTAGTTCCGTGAGACGCTACAAGATTGTTTAGGCATGGACTAGGTGATCACATTGTCCATCATCTCCCAAGGGACAATTTCATAAATTGGACCCCTTAATCCAAGTTTTGGATTATTTCTTACTGGGAGAAACCCTAGCTCTCGAAATCGATGAATAAAGCAACCTCCCAGGTATGGGACCCCAGAGTGAGGGGTGTTGTAGTTGAAATCCTATGCCAAGAATCCAACGGAGATGATGGTTCATCAATCCAAGTCTCGGTTTTCATTATATGCCCAGTTGCAAGTCACATCCCAAACCATTTCGGGGACTCTTGGCCAATACCTCCTTGGGGGATAAAAACCTAACGGAGCAACATTTTTGAGTTATGTGAGATGCTACAAGCTTTTTTAGGCATGGAATAGGTGACCACATTGTCCATTCGCTCMTGAGGCACAATATGGCATGGAAAKGCATGGTATAACATRGCAAGGAAAGTCATGGCAAGGTATGGTATGGAAAGACAAGGCATTGCAAGTGAATGCAAATGGTATGGAAAGGYATGGCATGGAAAGGCATACCATACCATAGGAAGGCATGTTATGGCATGRCAAGGCATACCATAGCAAGGCAAGRCATACCATACCATGCCGAGGCAAGGAAAGGCATACCATACCATGGCATGGCAGGGTAAGGCATTGCAAGGCATGGCATGACAAKGCATGCAAAGGTAGGGMAACATGACAAGGCAATGCAAGGCAAGGCATGGCATGGAAAGGCAATGCAAGGAAAGGCATGTCATGGGATGGCATGGAAGGGCAGGGAAAGGCATGGCATGACAAGGAATAATATGGAATGGCATGGAATGGAAAGGCAATGCATGGTATGGCAAGGCATGGTATGTCATGGCATGAAGTGGCAAGGCATGGTATGGAAAGGCATGGTATGGCATGGCAAGGAAAGGCATGGCAAGGCATGGTATGGAAAGACAAGGCATGGAAAGTGAATGAAATGCATGGTATGGAAAGGCATGACATGTAAATACATACCATACCATAGCAAGGCATGACATGGCATGGTATGACATGACATGGTATGGAAAAGCATGGTATGACATGGCAAGGCAAGTCATGGAAAGGCAAGGCATGGCATGGGAATGCAAGGTATGGAAAGGCATGGTATGGAAAGACAAGGCATGGCAAGTGAATGCAAGGCATGGAATTGAAAGGCATGGTATGGAAAGACATGGCATAGAAAGGCATACCATACCATAGCAAGAATGGCATGGAATGGAAAGGCAAGGCATGACATGGCATGGAAAGGCATGCAAAGACAAGGCATGGCATGACATGGCAAGGAAAAGCAAGGAAATCCATGGCATGGCATGGAAAGGCATGCAAAGGCAAGGCATGACATGGCAAGGAAAGGCATCATATGGAAAGGCATGGTATGGAAAGACAAGGCATGCCAAGTGAATGCAAGGCATGGTATGGTGAGGCATGGCATGGAAAGAAATACCATGTGATAGAAAGGCATGGCATGTCATGGCATGGCAAGGCAAGGCATGGCATGACATGTCATGGAATGGAATGGCAAGGCAAGGCATGCAAAGGCAAGGCATGTCATGTCATGGCATGGCAAGGCAAGGCAATGCATGTCATGACAAGGAAAGGCAATGCAAGGTATGGCATGAAAAGGCATGTAAAGGCAAGGTGTTACATGAAATGGAAAGGGAAAGCAAGGCATGATATGGAAAGGTATGGTATGGAAAGACAAGGCATGACAAGTGAATGCAAGGCATGGTATGGAGAGGCATGGCATGGAAAGGCATACCATACGATATCAAGGCATGTCATGGAATGACATGACATGGCATGGAAATGCAAGGCATGGCATGGCAAGGCAAGATATGGAAAGGCAAAGCATGAAAAGGCAAGGAATGGCATGGCATGACAAGGAATGGCATGGCATGACAAGGCAATGCATGGCATGACAAGGAAAGACAATGCATGGCATGACAAGACAAGGCAATGCAAGGCATGGCATGGCAAGGCATGCAAAGGAAAGGCATGACATGGCATGGCATGGCAAGGAAAGGCAAGGCATGACATGGCATGGTAAGGCAAGAAAATGCATGGTAGGGAAAGGAAATGCAATGCATGGCATGGAAAGGCATGCAAAGGCAAGGCATGGCATGGAAAGGCAAGGCAGGACATGGAATGAAAAGGCATGACATGGCAGGGCATGGTAAGGCAAGGCAAGGAAATACACCTTGACACCTTTTAATACATTTCTGTCATAATTTTCATCCCTTTAGGGTTTGATGTATTGAATTTTTTCTTTGGAAGGATTGACATATGGATGTAGTCTAGTTAATAAGTATCGGGATCATCTTCATAATTACATATAAACTAGTTAATTCTCAAAGGACCTTTGAAGCATATTACAGTGCCAAAATGTCCTAGAAAAATATTCAATTGTGAAATATAAGAGAGGAAGATATATAAACCAATTAACTCTCAAATGATTTTATAGGAAAACATAATCATATATAGCACAAAATGGAGAGGGTTGGCACTTACAATTGTAATAGAATTTACAGATGATAGTTAAAATGTATAACAATTTTTTTTATGATCTTTACTAATGTTTATTGGAATTGTTGCATGTTTTACATMATTGGAATGCCATCTTATCTATAACTTATTTGAAATTTTATAATTGTATGTGCATTTTGATATGATGTAATATGATTATTGTTTCATTTCATATGTTGTAATATTAGATATATAACAAAAAAATTAATTATTGCATGAAATAAATAATAAMTTTTCGTTCTAAATGTTTTTTTTTGCAGAACAAGGATCTTCYAGAAGATACATATGGTCCTCATCAAATAGATCYAGATCATGTTCGGTCCGATGTTGAGATGGAAAATGATGCTCATGATGACAMAGATACAKATGATAGTGAGGGCGATGTCGATGTATATGATGATGATGATGATGATGATSATGATCACGATGATGATGATCATGATGATGAGGTAGTTGCTGGTAGCAGCTAGTGACATCCATGATCATATAGACTACATCATGGATCATTTTTGATATATTGTTATAATGCCTCTTTTCATGGTTACTATCATATGTATCATTTTCACGGCGACCAGTACCATATTATTGAGTTGTATCATTTTGACATGTATCATTTTGACTTATATCATTTGGACATGACGTATCATATTGACTTGCATCATTTTGTCTTAAATAATTTATCATTTTTATTTATATCATTTGTGCATGATGTATCATTTTGACTTATGTCGACTGTTGGACATGTATCATTTTCACATGTTATTGATCTACTGGCATATTTGACTTTCACTTGTTTTAGTTATATATGATGATGATCTTACCAGTATTGACTTGTCAATTTTTATATATTGAAATTGGTTGATGTTTTTTGGGTGCATATTTATTACGTATGGTGGTTTTGATTTACTGCTCATGATGGATGTTGTCAAATTCACTTAAATTATAGATATTTGACTCACTTGTTTTAACTATAGATGATGATCATGTTATAATAATTATATATATTGGATGTTGTAGATTCTATTTTGATGGAGATTTAATAAGTATAATGATGTTGTCAATTTGTATGGATGTTTGTTTCCCTAAAAATTCTTTATAAATGTTATCCTATAAAATATTTCAAATGCATTTATATGACTTACTGTATAATCATATAAGTTATTTAAGAGACATGATATATTTAACTAATTAAATTGAAATAAAACATATTAAATTAATAATTGTAAGCAAAACAAGAAGCATTTTTTGAAGCAACAATGGAAGCCAAATTGGAAGCCACACCAGAAGAAAAACTGGAAGAAAAACTAGACGTAAAACTAGAAGCCAAACCAGAAGCCAAACTGGAAGCAAAATTGGAAGCCATATCAGAAGAAAAACTGGACGTAAAACTAGAAGCCAAACTAGAAGCCAACCTGGAAACAAAATTGGAAGGCATATCAGAAGAAAAATTGGAAGCAACATCTGGTGCTACTCTTGGAGCTATTTCTGGTGCTATTCCTAGCGCTATTTCCGACGTTATTAGTGGCACTAAACCTGAGGTTAATTCCGGCACTAAACCCAACGCTATTTTCTCGGTGTTAAATCCAATACTAAATCCGACGCTAATTTCGATGCTAATTCCGATGCCAAATCTGGTGCAATTATAAATAGTCCAGATTGCAACCATTTTTGCACCAGAAAAGGTGTCCAATTTGTGAATTGAAATACACTAAATTCTGATGTTATTTTAGGCACTAATTGCTTGTTATGTTGTTGTGCAAGGTCAACTCCATTGACATGTTCTCATGTGTTTCCATAAGGGACATGTCCTCATGTTCTCTCCACAAGGGACGTTGGGCTATAATCCCAAACCCACTTATCCCTCTTGGATAAGTGTCCTCACAGATCAACAAAACTCAGTCACATAGGAGTACAATCTGGAATTCTAGAGGCTACTCCCTCTAGAAACAATAGGGTCAACTCCCCATAGTGTGTGACGTCAAGGTCAACTCCCTTGATGTGTCCTCATGTGCTCTCCACAAGGGACGTGTCCTCATGTGATCTCCATAATGGACATTGGGCTAGAAGCCCAAACCCACTTATCCCTCTTGGATAAGTGTCTTCACAGATCAACTGAACTCAGTCACAGAGGAGTACGATATGGAGAATGTCTCAGGAAGCCGCAATCATCAACACTCCCTCTCAGTGAGGGAGGCATTCTCTACCACGCCAAGTTTGTCACGGAAGTACTCAAACTTCATCCTAGTAAGGGGTTCGGTAAGAACATCAACAACCTGCTCATATGTAGAAAGATATTGCACCAATACTTCCTTCCTCTACACCATGTCTCGGATGTAATGATACTTGATCTCAATGTGTTTTGATTTGTCATGAAACATTGGATTCTCTGAGAGATTCACACGGCTCTGGTTATCACAATGAATAATAGTGGAATCCAACACATGTCCAAATAAATATGCAAGGAGCTTGTTAAGCCACACTGCTTCGCAGAATGCCACACTAAATTCAATGCACTCTGCTTCTACGGTGCTCAAAACCACATAAGTTTGTTTCCTACTACACCAGGAAACCATGGCAGATCCCAAAGTGAAGAAACTTCCGAAGGTGCTCTTTCTGTCCACTGCGCTCCTTTCCTAATCAGAGTCAGTATATCCCTACAATATCATGTCAATATTGGAAGTATATCTCAAACCATGTCCAACTGTGCCTCATCGGTATCTCAACACATGCTTCGCAACAATCCAATGTGTCTATCTTGGATTACTCATAAATTGGCTAAATGCACTCACTGCATAGAAAATATCTGGTCTGGTGTTAAACAGATACATCAATGATCCAATCAGTTGTATGTACATGGTTGGATCAATCTCGTCGGAATCAGAAGAAGACACACTTAGTTTCTTCATATTCGTCACCATTGGTGTAGCCATGGGCTTACAATTCAACATCCCAAACTTCTTCAATATATCATTTGTGTACTTCCACTGATTCAAGAAGATCTCATTAGTTCTATGACACACCTCTATTCCTAAGAAGTAGTGCATCATACCAAGGTCCTTCATGACCTCAAACTCAGAGGTCAACACATACTTGCATTCAACAATAATTCTCTTTGTACTGGTGAGGAATAAATCATCAACGTAGAGGGCCAAAATTAGGGACTCACCATTAACAGTCTTGTAGTACATGTTGGGATCAACAACACTTTTGCTGATGCCCAAACTCATAAGGTGTCCATCAATCCTTTCATACCAAGCTCGAGGTGCCTACTTGAGTCCATACAGGGCCTTATTTAACCTACACACATGAGACTCCTTCTCATGTATCACGAAACCATCTAGTTTCTCGATGTATACTTTTTCCTCAATATATCCATTGAGAAAGGTTGTCTTCACATCAATCTGATGTAGTCTCCAACCCATGGATGCTACAAGGGAAATAATCATCCAGATAGAAGTGTATCAAGCAACAAGAGAAAATGTCTCCTCATAATATATTCCCTCCACCTAAGAGAATCCTCTAGCAACAAATCTAGTTTTTCTCTTCTTGATGCTTCCATCAATTATGTGTTTGATCTTATAGATCCACTTGGAAGTCATTACACACTTCCCCTCAGGTCTTAGAACAATATCCCATACATCATTCTTCATGATGGAATGATACTCCTCCATCATGGCATCTCTCCATACCGACTGATTAGATGCCTCCTCGTAACTTGAAGGCTCGAAATCAATAATGTGGCTAATAGATGCAGCATAGCACATATATATTTGAGGTCTCTTGCTCTCTCAGAAGGTACCATGAGGAGTCGAATGTCCTTCTACCTCCTGTAGTGTCTAACGAACCCATGCATGTCTCTTCCGACCTACTACAATATTTCGGAGAACATCAACTAGAGCTACCAGATCAACATGATCAATTGGATCAATAGGCTCAACTGTATCCCTTTGAACTACTGGAGGGTGAGGGGAGAAGGCACCATCTCTTCCTATCTCTTACTATCAATGTGCATGTGAGATCATGATCTAGATCTCCTGAAGGCCACCTCCTCCTCAAAGGTAACATCTCTGCTCACCTCAATCTGTCTTTGACCAGGGATGTAGATCTGATATGTCTTCGAAGACTCATTGTACCCCACAAATGTACCCTTTCTATCTGAAGGTCTAGCTTGGTCCTTTTCTCCTTGGGTACATGAATGTATACTAGAAACCCAAATATCCTGAAGTGTCCAACCTCATGCTTCACTCATGAACTTTGTCCATACTAGAGATCTCGTGGTTCCCTCGTGGAACACATGTATGAGACATATCGAGGTTCCCTCATGGAACCAATGTCTTCTCTAGGACACATCGAGGTTCCCTCATGGAGCCAATGTCCCTCAAGACATATCGAGGTTTCCTTGTGAAACCAATGTCTTGGTTCCTTCATCTGATCGTCTGAGGCATGTCATTATGAAGTCCACATTCCATCCTACTAGTCCACACATAACCCTTCTGGGGATAATGTCTCATGATGTTGCCTCAAACATCAACAATCCCTCTCAGCAAGGGAGACATTCTCTGCCACACCAAGATTGTCCCAGAAGTACACAAACTTTTCTCTAAACAATGGCTTGGTCAGAATGTATGCAATCTACTCATCAATAGAAATGTATTGAATTCTAATATCTCCTCTTCACATCTAAACATATTCACGTACTGGGCGAAACTGCATATCCACACTTGGAATCCATCTAGATTGGCTCTCACATAATCTGAATGTAACACACCAAAGAAAACATACAAAGAGAATATACCACTCTTCAAACCAATACACGATACATGCTCTCGTGTAAATGAATATACACATGTTTTTCGAATATATTGAGGGCTAATTCCACTAGCAAAATAAATTCCCCCCTATGTGATGCAAGATCATCACTCCAACTCGCTAGCGCATCAACAAGCGAACGCAACAATGCTTTAGGAGGAACGAAATCCGAGGGAAGAGAGGCGCTGACTGTCATTTTGAACTTAAATTTAAAATTTAATGTAATTCAATGAGAATTAATGTTTGAAGGCTCAAGGAAAGTCGAGCCACTGTCTTTGTATATGCCAAGTTATTGTAATGTGTAGAATCGCCTTTAATGGTTGATAGTAGGTAGATCTAGATCCAATTCAGATTAGATAGAAGTTAATTTCCATTTAATGTAGGTAAGTGGAGGAAGGCATGAGAAGCCCCTCCTTTGTAAAAAGATCTTTGTATCAAAAATTCATTAGAGTTAGGAGGAGAGTGTGAATAAGTCTGAGTAGAAGAGAGGAGAGGAGAAAGAGATGAAGAATCTGTTGCAGTCTAGCTTTGTATACATTGTAATTAACATTTAGTTTTAATACAAAAGGAAAATTTCCCTGCGTATGAATCTCTGTGTATTTATCTGCGTGATGGATGCTTGTTTTTGAATGTTTTTACTATGCTTTTATGTGAATGATATATGTTTCAATCCGCAGCATTAAGCAAAATTCTATGACTGTATTTTTCGAAGTAGTTCTAGTCTCTCTAGGCTTGTGCAAGGAGTTCACACCAGGGTAATTGAAAATCTCTGTGAAGCCAACACAAGGAGTGCATTTGAACTCTGTCTTGAGTTTAGGAAAGAGCATGCCAGGTGGGCACACCAGAAAAATTCATAAATCTCAGAAGGGATAGTGCAAAGGGAAGGCACATGAGAGTTACTAAACACTCTGAGAGAGAGTAGAAGGAGTGCGCCTACACTTAGTAAAGTGTAAAATCTCAAATGGAGAGGAAAGTCCAAGGGAAGACACATCAAAGTTATTGAACACTCTGAGGATTTAGTGCAGATACCACTCCATGAAATTCTGAATCAGGTGGCAACGCCATACTCCACTAGTCTTGTGGAATCTAGAACAATTAGTCTTGTTCAACTAGTGTAATAACTGAAAACATAAAATTTCAGACAACGATGATCTTCGCACAAATCCTCAGTATGAATGTGTCATACTCCTCTTAAAGTATTCACCAAAGCAAACTATTCTCAACTAATTTTCCTTTCATTTTCTTGGGCCCTCCCGTGAGGGAGTCAATCCCAGTCCCGCTTTGATACCATGTTGAATATATATATATATATAAATATATATATATATATAAGATGATGCGTGATATCGATGTAATATTACAATGATGATTGTCCCATATATAGAGAACATATGGTGACCATCCATGAAAGGACGGGTCCCTTGGATAATAAATAACTACTTGTTTATTATATATATTTATACCTTGTATTATAAATATTATGTCATATATATATATATATATATATATATATATATGAAAGAATGTCTTCCTGATGTTGTCCAAACATCAACACTTGTTACTCGTCGAGTCAATGCTTCCAAGTCATTTGTTGTGCCTCACAATGTTCAAGGGAGGTTTCACTTCAAACCAACCATCTACAATATTAGTAGTTTCCATTCCTGTGTCAGTCCATACTCATTTAATCCACCATTTCACATCACTTTCCTGTGTTAGTTTCATGTCGATGATGGGGGATACATCACGACCATCCTTCGACGAGTCTATTCCTGTCGACTTCAACACATTATCCATGAATTATACTTAGAAAAAAATTAGTACCTTGGAACATGCATGTGTCAATGGCAAGCCTCCTCGCTTTCGATAGCAGGTTTACACCATTGACCTCTAATTGAATGATTCTACGAATGTTCGACCTCAAATCATTTATTCACATTCATTGGGTTGTACTAAAGGTACCTTGGGAATCATTGTCATCATTGGTCCAGTTTCCCTTGCATTTGTTAATGATATACCTCAATGACCAGTAATCAAGTGGTTTCTACCATGTTTGACATTAAGTAATCTATTCACATGGTTNCACAATGTTCAAGGGAGGTTTCACTTCAAACCAACCATCTACAATATTAGTAGTTTCCATTCCTGTGTCAGTCCATACTCATTTAATCCACCATTTCACATCACTTTCCTGTGTTAGTTTCATGTCGATGATGGGGGATACATCATGGCCATCCTTCGACGAGTCTATTCCTGTCGACTTCAACACATTATCCATGAATTATACTTAGAAAAAAATTAGTACCTTGGAACATGCATGTGTCAGTGGCAAGCCTCCTCGCTATCGATAACAGGTTTACACCATTGACCTCTAATTGAATGATTCTACGAATGTTCGAACTCAAATCATTTATTCACATTCATTGGGTTGTACTAAAGGTACCTTGGGAATCATTGTCATCATTGGTCCAGTTTCCCTTGCATTTGTTAATGATATACCTCAATGACCAGTAATCAAGTGGCTTCTACCATGTTTGACATTAAGTAATCTATTCACATGGTTAGATTCGTACCATCTCGGGATAGGGATGAAGACCCTAGGTTGGGCGCTCACTCTGTTATGTGTTTTTCCTAGGCTTCGATAGATATATACCATATATATATATATGGAAGAATGTATTCCTGATGTTGTCCAAACATCAACACTTGGTACTTGTCGAGACAATGCTACCAAGTCATTTTTCGTGCCTCACAATGTTCAAGGGAAGTTTCACTTCAAACCAACCATCTACAGTATTACCAGTTTCCATTCTTGTGTTAGTCCATACTCATTTAATCCACCATTTAACATCACTTTTCCGTGTTAGTTTCGTGTCGATGATGGGGGATACATCATGGCCCTCCTTCAACGAGTTTGTTCCTGTCGACTTCAACACATTATCCATGAATTATACTTAGAAACAAAACATTACCTTGGAACTTGCATGCTTCAATGACAAGCCTCCTCGCTTTCGACAATAGGTTTACATCATTGGCCTCTAATTGAATGATTCTACAAATGTTCGACCTCAACTCATTTATTCACATTCGCTGGGATGTACTAAAGGTACCTTGGGAATCGTTGTCATCATTGGTGGTTTCCGTCGCACTTGTTAATGATATACCTTAATGACCAGTAATCAAGTGGTTTTTACCATGTTCGACATCAAGTCATCTATTCACATGTCTAGATTTGTACCATCTCGGGATAGTTACGAAGACCCTGGGTTGGGCGCTCACTCTGTTATGTGTTTTTCCCAGGATTCGATAGAGATCATTTGAGCATGTAAACGATTTCAGTACAATCACCATGCTCACAATCTTACTGGTATATATACTGTCACATAGATCCATGGCTATGTTTTATCTTCTCTTAGCTCCACTGTGTATTTTTCATATCTACAATCAGTTCATGTCATGGAGGTATGGATCTACATTGTATCTCTAGTGGCCATATCCTTAGTCAATATTCTCATGGATCCACAGTGTATTGGTCGATGACCATGCTTTGAGTCAACTCGTATTTCGAGCATAAGTATGCTTGCCTCCATAATGAAACACGTATTTATATTGATTGATAACTGTTTGCAATTTTTTTCAGCTTTTCCTACTCCACCAACCTTGCATTGAAGAATTTGTAAAGTGTTTCAACCATCACTTTCTCTCCTGACCTCACACTTTAGGGGGCATCTGTTACACATCAAAATGTCACACTTAAGTGTCACACCCTAAGTGTTGCAAAGTGACATATGCACCTTATTAAGTGTCGCATGC
>JASDQU010245072.1:166609-182632 GCA_032191745.1 Picea mariana
TTTTTAATTATTATATATTTTGAAATACTTAATTTAATGTTTAATATTTAATAATTTATTATTATAATGTTAATAATATATTTTAAAGTTATAGTTAATTAAACACGAAACCACAGAGATTTCATTTTAATTTTTATGGAAAATTTTATGTCTTGTTTGTTTCAATTTGAACTTATAATCTGGAAAGGAAAATATACTTTCTTAACTGTTAAACTGTACATTCTTCACTGTAAAAATGGAAACGTATCGGATTGGCTCCCACCAATTACTTTCTCCGCAAGTGGATTTGAATGACAGAGGCTTTATGGAATGAGGCCAAAACTCATGTTATTTTTCAGAAGATTAAGAGAGACCTGTTAAACCAAAACAATCTCAGGTTAATGTCCTTCCGCGCATCTCGTGGCACGGACGTGAAAAGGGTTGTGAGAAGCTTATTGCATGACGGCCGATTGGAGGCGGCAGTTAACATCTTGCCTAGCATTAAAGCAGACTCCCCCACCTACGCTGCTCTCTTGCAGGCCTGCCTTAACAAAGAAGCAGCCATCCCAGAAACCAAACTAATCCATGCCCACATTATTCAAACTGAATTTAAGTTGGGTTTGTTTTTAAACACTAAATTTGTAACAGTGTATGCCATGTTGGGGTATTTGGCGTATGCTCGCCAAATGTTCGACGAAATGCGCGACCGAGATGTGGTGTTATGGACTGCCATGATTGCAGCTTATTCAAGACATGGACATAACGAGGAGGCCTTGGTTTTGTTCTATGAAATGCTACAGACAGGTATCCACCCCGATCATTTCACCTTTGCCACTATTCTCCCCGCATGTACCAACATGATCGATCTGGAGCTTGGCAGGGTTCTACACCAACGCATAATTACAAGTGGCTTTGAGCAGGATGTTTTCATAGGGAGCGCACTCATAGACATGTATGTTAAATGCGGGAGTATGGATGATGCACGCCATATGTTTGAGAAAATGTCTGAACGAGATGTTGTCCTATGGACGGCGATGATAGCGGGATATTCACAGAATGGGCACGTCGACGAAGCTTTGAAGCTCTTTCAGAAAATGCCTGAGCGAAATGTGGTTTCATGGAATGCCATGATCGTGGGATATGCACAAAATGGGTTTGTTGACAAAGCCCTGGAACTCTTTCAGAAAATGCCCAAACAAGATGTGGTTTCGGGGAATGCATTGATTGCAGGATATGCACAGAATGGGCAGATCGACAGGGCTCTGCAGTTTTTCAAGAGAATGCCTGAACGAAATGTTGTCTCTTGGAATTCATTGATCAGAGGATATGCACAGAGAGGGCTTTTTGCCGAGGCCTTAAAACTTTTTCAGCAAATGAAGGCAACAGGTATGAAGCCAAATTCGGTCATTTTCACCAACATTCTTCCAGTATGCGCTAACTTGGCAGCCCTTGGACATGGCAAGGAGGTACATGAAGATATAATTAGATGTGGATTCCTATCTGATCTATTTTTGGAGAATGGCCTAATTGATATGTATGCTAAATGTGGCAGCATAGAGGATGCACGGAAAGTGTTTGACATGATATCTATACCAGATGTGGTCTCATATACTGCAATGATTATAGGATATGCCATGCACGGGTTTGGCAGGGAAGCTCTTGAGCTCTTTAAAAAGATGCAGCATTCGGAAGTAAAACCAAATTGTGTCACTTTTGTTGGTGTTCTGTCGGCATGCTGCCACACAGGCTTAGTGGATGATGCTTGGCAATACTTCGATCTCATGAGAAACTATCACATCACACCTGTAATGGAGCACTATTGCTGCATGGTTGACATTCTTGGTCGTGCTGGGTGTCTGAAGGAGGCACAAGATTTTGTAGACAAAATGCCAATGAAAGCTCCTCCTGCCATCTGGGGACCTCTGCTTGCTGCATGCAGAATCCATGGTAATATAGAATTAGGAGAAATTATATCCGAGAAGCTTTTTGAGTTGGATTCAAAAAATGCTGCACATTATGTGTTGCTCTCAAACATGTATGCAGCAACTGGCAGATGGGAAGGGGTAAAAAAGGTGCGAAAAATGATGAAAGACAGGGAGATAAAAAAGATGCCAGCATGCAGCTGGATTGAAGTTGATAATAAGGTTTGTGCTTTCCTTGTAGGAGACTAATCACCCTCACAAATGCGGAAAGTTGGAGAAATATTTTGGGCTACAGATGCAGGGTATTTGAATGGCACAAATGTTTTGCTTCATGACATATAGAATCTTCAGAAGAACATATTTTTCTTCCATCAAAGTGAGATTCTGTTTACTCTGTTTGCACCTAACTTTTAATGTGTTGGCTGGGCCATCTATTCCAAACATCAAAATCCTCTACGTGTGGTGACTACGACTATGTCAGCAAGTTCACTATCAAGATTACGTTCTGAGTTGATGTCTTTTGTTTCTATCATTTGAAGTATGAATGACATCCACGCTGAAATTACAGGGGATGCTAAGTGAAACACGCCAAAACAAAAGACTGAAAATATCAAATTAATATGTAAGATCAGCCTTTCTTTCTAAACTGGGGATAAGGTGCTACATTCTGTTTCTAATATAACTGTAACGATTGGTGATCAATTGAATGGTTTTAAACAAAGGACAGGCAAATCACTGTAGGAAATGAGAATATATTTGAAATTCATCAAGCTTACTATATAACCTGATGTCTTACAGCATCTTGATAGAACAACCCGTGGGATAACATTTATAATTTAAAACTTTAAAGTCAATGTGAAAGCTCCTACACTTTAGGTAATGTTATTGTTATTGTACAATGTATATTGCTTTTCTTTTGCATTTCTCCAACAACCTACTGAATCCTGACAGTACTGCTTGTTTCAGTGGATGGTGGGAGCATGAAGGACAATGCTTAGCATAGATTACAGACTGTCTTCAGTATGCTCAATGGTATGCTAATTCTAGCTTTCATAAATTTCACAAATGATTAGTATATATACATAAACATTTATCTCTTTTAGCTTTTCATGGAATGTGACTTGAATGTTTCTTCTGTAAACCTTACTGAATGAAGGTAGTAGAGTTCAACAACTTGGACATAGATAATAGAAGAATCTATACATAAACATTTATCTCTTTAAGCTTTTCATGGAACGTGACCTGAATGTTTCTTCTGTAAACGTTACTGAATGAAGGTAGTAGAGTTCAAGAAATTGGACATAGATAATAGAAGATGCAGTCCCCATGCAACCACACAAGGGCTACAGAGTATATACTTATCAGATAATCTAGAAGCCAAAGCTCAAACTGTGTTCTACTTGAATCTTATGGCAGTTGCAAACTTGATCATCAAGCAGTCCTTCTAGATCCCGTGTCATTCATATCATTTACAAAGTAACTGTGTATACCAGACTAAGCAAGGGCTACAGAATATATATTTATCAGATAATCTAGAAGCCAAAGCTCAAACTGTGTTCTACTTGAATTTTATGACAGTTGCAAACTTGATCATCAAGCAGTCCTTCTAGATCCCTTGTCATTCATATAATTTACAGAGTAACTGTGTATATCAGACTAACCAATTTCTCTTGGATTATAGACAGTGGAAACTTAAAGAAATTTGAAAGGAGGGGTTTGCTTTTGAGACCCTGAAAACAGTGGTAAAATGAGCAATTCAAAGCGAGGTCTGGTGTTGAGTCTAAGATGGGTAGTTCACAGGAAAACTCAGCCAAGGTTGAGAAAATTGGTACCAATATTCCTTGCCTACCTAGTGATTCTACTTCTGGACCAGATGGAATATAAGTGCAATATTACAGAGCAAGGGGTATTACAATTACGCTTTAAATCAAATGATAGTAAAGTACCCCAGTTTGATGTATATATTACTTATTGCTATCAAACAATGTTACATTTATTGTTATCGGAAATTTATTGCCGGGGGTCCAAAATTGAAATTATTGGCAATATTGGGGGAAACTATTGGAAACTTGAAAAATACATTTTTTTTTTTTTATAAATTTTTTAAACTTATAAAGCAACATCAACATCAAACAAACACATTGTTACATAAATATGAAAATAAAACTGATACATAAGATGTATAAGATGTTAAATGGTACATCAGACATTGACACTGAAATATGATATTTGTCCATTGTCATAAGTCCTAACAAGATAATGCAAAATCACATCCAAACAAAAATAAACGATCTATGAGATGAATCATGGCAATGAAAACAATGGATTTCCCCTTGTTTGCTTGGTGGAAAATGGTCACAGTATCCTCAAAGCTCAATCCAATGTTTTAAACATGGACTTGGACTCAGATTTACTTGGAGCGATCTTATTTCAATGACTCTGTTTACTAAAAAATACATAAAATATTTAAATTTTAATGAAAAAATTATATTTCCAAAAAAATATTGAAATTTTGAAAGAAAGCATTATGAATAAATGAGTAAGATCATTTAAATGACAAACATAAAAGACAAGCAATGTTCTACCATCGCTTATATTTAGATCCTTATCATTAGTATCACCCTTTACCTCGTCTAACTTTTGGCTCTATCTCGATCCTCTAGGGACATCAATTAACCCCAACCTATTTTGATGTAACCACTTAATCCAAGCCTTCTAATATGGTAGAAAAAGCTTAACATGCTTAATCAATGATTTTGGTTTGAGTGAAGGGTACATTTTTGCTAAGGCCATGACAAAAGAGTTCAACAACGAGTACCACCATCATCAAGGTACATAAAGGGCTTGGTACTCTTGATTAAATGCCAATATCATGTTAGATTTTCTTAATTTACAGAGCAATAGAGTTACCAATGTTGTTAGATCTTCTTTACTTCTAATAGTTATATCATGTACTGAAATATAAGCAGCATAAACAAGAACAAGAGAACACAAGAGTTTATCCTGGGAAAACCCCAAATGGGGGAAAAACCCAACAAACCTTTCTTAGATAGATTCCGTCCAAAATAATCCAACCATGAACCAGCTCATAAGAGAAAACAGACAATGAAGAAACCCTAGCACAAGGCTAGCACACAAGATAGAGCTAGCATACCAAGTAGATGCAACAACAACACCTTACAGAGATAACACACCTCTTCTCAAGGAAAGCGCACATGATAGAAACCACCACAAAGAATAACCAAGAATCTCCAAGAGCTGCAGTGTGGTGTCTTCCTTCCTAGCCTCAGACTAGCGCCTTCTTCTTGAGTGAGAGATGAGAGAGTGAGTGTGTACAAATGAGCAACGCAGCCTTATTTATAGTCTTTTTGTCACTTTAGCTGGGTCAACTTCTTCTTTGGGAAATTCTATTTTCCCTTTATCTTTTCTCTGTGGGCTGACTTCTCTTCTGGGTGTTCTTCCACTATTCAATGGTCTTCGTTTGTCTTACAGAATCTTCTCTTCATCTAAGAAAGGTTGTTTAGGAGGAAAATACCTCCCGCAACTACCAAAAAATCAACACTCCCTCTTAGCTAGGGATGTATCTTTCCACGATGTCTTCATCTAGTAGTCCATTGACTACTCTGCAATCAACTAGTAGCACACAACTACTACCATGCCATCACTAGCTCCATCCTTTGCGATAGTCTCCACGACTATGCTGCAATCAACCAGTAACACACAACTACTTCCAAGCAGTCTAACAGTCTCCATGACTACATAAACAGTCAATTAGTAGTACACAACTACTGCAATGCTATCCAATAATACACAACTACTGTAATAGTAGTACACAACTACTCCCATAGTCTTACGACTAAGTAGCAATCAACTAGTAGCACACAACTACTAAAATGTTGTCTAGTAGTACACAACTACTACCATAGTCTCACGACTACGTAGCAATCAACTAGTAGCACACAATTACTAGCATGTTGTCCAGTACTACACAACTACTTCCAGAGTCTCACAACTACGTAGCAATAAACTAGTAGCACACAACTATTAGCATGTTGTTCAGTAGTACACAACTATGTTGTAGTCCCACAACTATGTAGCAATCAACTAGTAGCACACAACTACTAGCATGTTGTCAAGTAGTACACAACTACTGCCATAGTCTCACGACTATACTATGATGTTTCTCCTCTCCCAGTAGTCTTATTCACACCCAATCCACTGGGCAAGACTACAACCATAGTCCCAAGGCTACGCCATGGTCCAAGACCATGCTACAAGTCTTATTCACACCTAGCCACCTCACATGGCATATGCAAGACTTGTACTAGGCTACACATTACTCCCTTAGTCACATCACATCACTGATTTGGGAAACTCTTGGCCAAAAGGAGTTAGCCGGCTGGAGGAGAAACACCACACCTCCCTCTCAACAAGGGTGGACATTCTGCATCATGCCAAACTTGTCTATGAAGTACTCATACTTCACTCTAGACAAAGGCTTGTTGAGAATGTCCGCTATCTGCTCATCTGTGGATATGTACTGGAGCTCCACAACTCCTCTCTACACCATGTCTTAGATGTAGTGGTATTTGACCTCTATATGCTTTGACTTGTCATGAAAGATAATATTCTCTGAAAGCTTCACACAACTTTGATTATCATAGTGGATCAAGGTTGGCTCCAACTTTAGATCAAATAACCCTACAAGCTACTTCCGAAGCCACACTGCTTCACGACTTGCAACATTGGCTGCAATATACTCCGCCTCTGTTGTACTAAGTGCCACTGATGTCTGCTTCCTTCTTAACCATGAGATCATGCATGATTCCAAGCTGAAGCAACATCTGGATGTGCTTTTCTGGTCCATTGCATTCCCTACCCAGTCAAAGTCTATATAACCTTGCAACTTCACATCTCCATCTGAGACATATCTCAATCCATATCCAATTGTACCATGCAGGTACCTCAACACATGTTTTGTTGCTATCCAATGTACATGTCTAGGCTCAACCATGTATTAACTCAAGGTGTTCACTGCAAAACATATTTTCGGCCTGGTGTTAACTAGGTTCATCAAGGATCTGATCAATTGTCTGTACATAGTGGGATCCACCAATTCTGAAGATGAATCACTCAAGAGCTTCAGATTCGTCACCATAGGTGTGGCCATGGACTTGCACTCCATCATCCCGAATATCTGCAGGATCTCAACAATATATTTTCCTTGGCTAAGGAAAATCTCATCTGGTCTCTGCCACACTTCCAATCCCAAGAAATAATGCATCATACCTAGATCCTTTATTTCGAACTCTGAAGTGAACTCCCTCTTGCACCCAACTATGAGCTTCTCATCTCATGTTAGAAATAGGTCATCCACATATAGGACCAAGATCAACGGGCAACCATTCTCAACCTTGTAGTAGAGGTTGGGATCTACATCACTTTGGTAAACCCCAAGCTCATCAAATAGATGTCTATCCTGGCATACCATGCCTTGGGTGTCTGCTTAAGTTCATACAAATCCTTCTTCATTTTGCACACATGGGACTCCTTCCCATGAATCACAAACCCTTGTGGCTGCTCTATGTACACTTCTTCCTCAATTACACCATTCAAGAAAGCAATCTTGTGACATCCATCAGGTGTAATTTCCATCTCATCACAGAAGCAATCACAATAATCGATTTGATGGAAGTGTACTTTGCTACTGGAGCAAAAGTCTCATCATAGTCTCCTCCCTCTTTCTGGGAGAACCCTCTAGCCACAAATCTCGCTTTGTACTTCTCTATGCTGCTGTTTGCAACATGCTTGATCTTGTAGATCCACTTGGAAGTCACTACTGACTTCCCTTATGGTCTCAGAACCACTTCCCACACATCATTCTTCATGATGGACTCGTACTCCTCCATCATGGCATCCTTCCACACTTGCTGCTTAGCAACTTCCTCAAAAGTGGAAGGTTCTGAATCATGATTTTACTCATCAACGCCACATAGCTGAAAAACTTGTGTGGTCTCTTGCTCTCTCTAAAGGAGCCTCTGGGAGCTGTATGTCCTTCAGCTTTCTGCAAAGTGTTCCAGAGCCAAGTTGGTCTCTTCCTGGTAACTGTAGCTTCTTTGGGTGGATCTACAGGTCTCTCTGGCTCTACTGTCTCATTCTGATCTTTTGAAATGAGTTCTTCTTGAGTAGAGTCAACCATGACTGCATCCCTTGGAGCCTCTTGCTCCTCTCTGTCCTCATCCATGTGAGACTCTCTAGATCTTCTGAAGGCTTCATCTTCATCAAATGTCACATCTCGACTGATCTCAATTTGTCTCTCTCTGGGAATGCATATTCTGTAAGCCTTCGAAGTCTCATTGTATCCAATGAAGGTGCCCTTCTTTCCTGAAGGCTCCAACTTTGTTATCTTTTCCTTTGGAACATGTATGTATACTGGACAACCAAATATCCTCAAGTGACCGACTTCTGGTTTATTTCCAGTGAACACCTCTTGAGGTGTCTTGTTCCCCAATATCTTGTGAGGACTTCTGTTTTGGACATACATGGCTGTACTGGATGCTTCTACCCATAAGTGCATGGGTAAGTTTTGGTCATGGATCATTGCTTTAGCTGCTTCTACAATGGATCTGTTCTTTCTCTTTGCAACTCCATTCTGCTGGGGGTTGTAAGGAGTTGTCAACCCCCTTTTAATTCCTTCTTCTCTGCAAAAGTCTTTGAACTCATTTGAGGTGTACTCACCTCCATTACTAGATCTCAAGATTTTAACCTTCCTTCCATAGAGATTCTCAACTAAAGCCTTGAATTCTTGAAGCTTGTTGAAGACTTCATCTTTCGCTTTCAAGAAGTAGATCCATGTCTTTCATGAGTAGTCATCTATGAACAAGACATAGTATACAAAGTTTCCTATGGATGGCACCGTCATCTGTCCCCATACATCGAAGTGTATGATGTCCAAGATCCCCTTGGACTTCCTATCACTACTAGTAAAGCTTCCTTTCACATTCTTGCCAAGTGCACAACCTTTGCATACTCCATCATGATCTACCTAAATGTTCGGTAGACCTGTAACCATTTTACTCAATAATGGTAGTGCTCTATAATTTATGTGAGCAAGCCTTCAGTGCCATAGCTCACTAGAGCTAACATTGTTTTGTAAAAGGGCTTGTTCTTGGTGACCCTTCAATTTATACAATCCTACCTCTCGGACACCAATCATAGTAGCTCCGTCTATGCTTGAATTCTTGGGCCATAGAAGAACTTGGCCATCCACAAAAGCTACCCCGAAACCTTTATCTTCTAAAGCAGAAATAGAAAGAAGATTCTTCCTCAAGCCTTGTACAAACAAAACATCTTTAATTGAAATAGGGTTACTTGAGTCATGTTGAAAGGAGGCTTTACTAGTAGTGATAGGAAGTCTAAGGGGATCTACTAGTAAAGCTTCCTTTCACATTCTTGGCAAGTGCACAACCTTTGCATACTCCATCATGATCTACCTGAATGTTCGGTAGACCTGTAACCATTTTACTCAATACTGGTAATGCTCTATAATTTATGTGAGCAAGCCTTCGGTGCCGTAGCTCACTAGAGATAGCATTGTTTTGTGCAAGGGCTTGTTCTTGGTGACCCTTCAATTTATACAATCCTACCTCTCGGACACCAATCACAGTGGCTCTGTCTATGCTTGAATTCTTGGGCCATAGAAGAACTTGGCCATCCACAAAAGCTACCCCGAAACCTTTATCTTCTAAAGCAGAAATAGAAAGAAGATTCTTCTTCAAGCCTTGTACAAACAAAACATCTTTAATTGAAATAAGGTTACTTGAGTCAAGTTGAAAGGAGGCTTCTCCAACTCCTTTGATTGCGTGTCTGGAATCATCCCCAAGCTCCACTTGACGGGATGAACTCTTTTCTGTTAAATTTGTAAGGGAACTTCTGAATCCGGTCATGTGCTTGGAAGCACTGCTATCTATGAGCCAAGTATCACTTCCTTGAGTGATAGTGCCTATGAGTGCTAAAATAAATACAAATTCTTCATCCTTTTCCTTCTTCTGGGATGTGGGCTCTTATGTATCTGCTGCATGTGCATGATGTTTCCTCTTTCCTTTTTCATTTCTATGAGGACATTGAGTGGCATAATGTCCCATCTTCTTGCAATTGTAACATCTGACCTTTGACGCATCCTTCTTATAACGTGGTCTTTTAGTTTTCTTTGGGCTGACTTCTCCCCTTTCTTTCCTCTTCTTTACATGAGCAACAAGAGCTTGATTTTCGTCATCATTTGCCTTTTGCGACTTGGATATTAGTTTGGATTCTTCTTGGGTACAATCTGACCATAAAGTGTCAAACTTGGGCAATTTTCTTCTTGCGCAAATCTCTTGAACGAATGGGTCCCAAGAGGAAGGGAATCCATTGAGTGTAGTAGTCACAAGTTCAACGTTATCCACTGAGTCTCCAATAACTGCTAACTGGTCCTTGATCTATGAGATTCTCATGAAATGGTTGGAGATTGTTTCTGACTCGTTCATCGTCACGTTTTTGAGAGGATGCCTTAGAGTAAGCTTCCAATTGACATTCTTGCTTTCATATAGTCTAGTTAAGGCATCAAACATCTCCTTTGGTGTCTTCAATTATGATACATTGGGTATCAAGTGATCCTTGATTGAATCTGTCAAGATCCTTTTGGCCTTGATTTCATTCTTCTTAAACTTTTCTTTTACGTTTGCTTCTTCTGGTTCTGGGAGAACTTGCTTGACATGATCCAATAACTCATTCTCTTCTAGAATGAGGAGTACCCTATGCTTCAAGGATCTGAAGTTATCTGCTCCATCCAGTCTATTTTCGACTCTCATACTGGTAGTCATTTTTGCTGGAAGAAACCCTAGATCTGAGAAATTTCAGAAAATTCAACTTCACCAAATTGCAAACATAGTGTTGCAGGGGGTGCGCTAGGGTAGGGAGAACTGCTCTGTGGTGAAATTTGTCCCAACGCCTTAGGAACTAGTGCTCAAAGAGCTTGATACAAACATAACTATGTAGCAGCAAGGTATTACGACAAACGATCTTCCTTCCAGTGGTTAAATTGTTCTGAAGGTAACCAACTCTAGTTCCATGTTAGATTTTCTTAAATTACAGAGCAGTAAAGTTACCAATGTTCTTAGATCTTCTTTACTTCTAATAGCTATATCATGTACTGAAATATAAACAACATAAACAAGAACAAGAGAACACAAGAGTTTATCCTGGGAAAACCCCAAATGGGGGAAAAACCCAACCAACCTTTCTTAGATAAATTTCGTCCAAAATAATCCAACCATGAACCAACTCATAAGAGAAAACAAACAATGAAGAAACCTAGCACAAGGCTAGCACACAAGATAGAGCTAGCATACCAAGTAGCTACAACAACAACACCATACAAAAATAACACACCTCTTCTCAAGGAGAGCGCACAAGATATAAACCACCACCAAGAATAACCAAGAATCTCCAAGNTTCTTCTTGAGTGAGAGATGAGAGAGTGAGTGTGTACGAATGAGCAAGGCGTCACCTTATTTATAGTTTCCCTATCACTTTAGCTGGGCCGACTTCTTCTTTGGGAAATTCTATTTCCCTTTTATCTTTACTTTGTGGGCCGACTTCTCTTCTTGGAGGTTCCAACTTTACTTTATTCTTCTCCGATGGGCCGACTTCTCTTCTGGGGTGTTCTTCCACTGTTAAATGGTCTTTGTTTGTCTTCCATAATCTTCTCTTCATCTAAGAAAGGTTGTCTAGGAGGAAAATACCTCCCGCAGCTACCAAAACATCAACATCTCATACCTTCATATATGATAGAATCCAATGAAAATGTTGCAATCCTACCAATCTTGAAAACTCTTAAGTCTATTGAATTTTGAATGGGATATGAAATTCTAATTTATCCATACGAAGTTCGATGATGTTGGAACCACTCTGAGACATCCTGAAACAATTAATGGTAATGTTAAAAATTTAAGTGAAAGGATAAAAAGGAAAGGGAAAGGAAATGACAACTTTTACTTGCCAGTGTTTTTGGTCAAACTAGGTGAGACAAAACTCACTTTTGTAAAAAGAGAGTTAAAAGACCAAGAATGTGGTTAATAAGGTGATATTGATGCAGACAAGGCAATAATTTCCATATTATCATGATAATTACCCAATTTATCACAATAAATTCAAATTATCAAATTTATCATGATTAATTCAGGTGATATTATCGTCGAGGTTGGTTTTGGTGATATTATCACGATAATTTCGATAATATTGCAATAAGTGTAACACCGCTATCAAAGCCATGCATGGTTGATACCAAAAGTATAAATTTTAAAATACTAGTTATCAACATGAGACTAGTTGTCTTATCTAAATTTGTCTTGTAAGATGAATTGGGAAGTGTTTACAAACTAGCTAATGCGAGTCTTATCAACTATAATAATTAAGTATGAGCATCTTGTAAGGGGAGGAAAGTGTTTCTTATTTGCTTCTTTAAATATGGTGTTTGTTTGATTGGTGATTTTCTATTCTTAACAAAAATGACTACTTGGAAAAAATATGGATTACAGTTTTTTGTTAAGAGGTTTCTATCACTTGAGTCATCCTTATAGACTGACAAGTTGAAGAAACTGACAACTCAATGGAGGGAAGCACGAATTGATGGAATTGTAACCTGTATGACCAACCATGGAGACTTGATAGAGACTAGGAGAGTGTGCCTGAAGCTATACATGTGGGCCCAAATCCATATATTGCAGTTTACGAATCCACTATAATCATTGTAGGATTGCTAGAAGAGCCAAATCACCTTGATGTATATAAACACATAGTGCAAGTGTAAGATGTCTTGAAGTTAAAACAACACAAAATGTGTTGTGTTGTTCATTGGATGTAGTTGTCCTAATATACAATAATGAGGACAAATATTTTTTCTTGAACCCATTTTCCTTGGAAAATATTGCTCTCTTCTTGTTATATTTTCTAAACCATGGTAAACGAATTTTACATTATAAAATAATTCCTATGGGAAACTAAACGACTGGAAACTTAAAGCTACTACAAACTACAATATGTAATTAATGCTAATCTATAAACACATACTGTAGAGAATACATAACAATAAATTGTTTTTCGAGACTCACAACTTGTTACTGCTTTTCATTACTTCTGAAAATGAAAATTTGCTACAGGAAAACAATGAACAACTAATTGCTGCACTGAAAACTAAATGAATAAATCTATACCCCTATCTTCTCTTCTATAGAATGAGAAGAAGAGTAGGTACAATGAATCTAGACTTATGCACAAGAGTGCCTCAACTGAAGATGATATGAGGCATGGAAGCATGCACCCTACCTACTAGAGTGTGTGCACCTAACCAAATTTAGACTTGAACTAAAAATTAGAAAACTACCGAATAAAACTAAAGTTAACACATGCAACTGCGTGCATCCTCTTATACTTAACCTAGAAACAACATGCAAACTGCACATGATGACATTATCCTTTCCTATCTATTGTTGGTACATGCATGCATGTGCCCTCATTGCTGGAAATCTACAAATAATGATGCACTATGTTCTAGTCTATTCTACCACTGTGCCCTCATTTACAAACCACCATGCTGCATGGAAGTTAATGTTTTACATATATGCTGAGATTGCAACAACATATATGTTGAGATTGCAACATGTGTCTGTACAGACTTGTAGTTTTTGTGTTCGACGACACAAGTATTCCAACAGAGGACGAACACCTTTAGTAACCACTAACACAACCAGATCAAAGATCAACACACCAATGTTTTGATGTGGTAAAACCCTACGGGGAAACATCCACGACCCCAACCAACATGGCCACTTGGAGCAATTTATTAATGCAAAATAAAATATTACAGATAGATTTACAAGAGAGTTTCTCACAATTGATCATCGACAAATGACCCTCCATGCTCTTTAAATATAGATCATGGACCCACATGGTGCTAATTCACAAATCAATGTAGCCATTAAGATAGAGGATAATATGAATCGTCGGGTCACTCTATGTTGGGAACATATCGTGATCGTTGGATTTCCTAACTACAAATGCATACTAAAGAAACACACTAAGAAACACACTTTTATCCGACACATTAGACCTAGTTGATCTTAGCTAACTCCTAAGTGTCTAAATATCCTAACATCCCCCCTTAAGAACAACTTGGGATATGATTGAAGGATTTACAAAGGCGACACAATAGGAGAAGGAAGGAGGCATTAGAGCCTATCTCCCCTTAATGACAACTTCCTAAACTCCTAACATAGATCTAAGTTTGTAAAACTTCGCTTCTGTAAGAGACTTTGTGAAAATGTTTGCAACTTGATCTTTTGTAGGGCAGAAGAGAACTTCAATAACTTGATCATGAATGAGCTTTTTGATGAAGTGCATGCGTAGCTCGATGTGTTTGTTGTGTTGATGATGAATTGGATTTTTGGCGAGCTTGATGACACTCTGATTGTTGCACTAGAGGGTGGTCAGATGTTGCTGCTGAAATCCAAACTCTGAAAGGAGATGTCAAAGAGACAAGGCTTCTTGACTTGCATTAACTGCTGATCGATACTCGGATTCTACTACAGAAAGAGCAATAGCTTGTTGTTTCTTATAGGCCCAAGTGACATGTCCTAAACCAAGGTTGAAAACATAACCTGGAGTAGGTTTTCGATCATCAGGGTCGCCGACCCAATCTGAATCAGTGAAAACAACCAATAAAGGAGTCCCCCTTGAACTGTAATGTATCTCGAACTGGATTGTACCTCAGACATACTGAAGTATTCTCTTAGCTACTTTCCAATGGCTTCCACAAGGTGTTTGCATATACTGGGCAACAAGACCAACAACAAAGGAAAGATCAAGACGAGTATGAGTCAAGTACAAGAGGCTACCAACTAACTGATGGTACAAAGTGACATTTGTTGATATTATGGTAGCTGCGGGAGGTATTAACCTCCATGTGTAACTTTAGCTAGATTAAAATATTCCGAAAGCAAGAGAAATGCTAAACATATGTGAAGAAACCCTAGAAGACAAGTCAACTCAGTAAAATAATTACTATTAAAGTATTAGCCTCTAAAAGGACAAGTTGACCCAAACAAGTGACAAGAACCACTATAAATAGAGGGTGCTTAAGCTCATTTGCTCTCACTCACTTCACTCACTCTCTTAGTCAAGTATAACGCAAGTTTGGAGCTGCAGTTGCAAGTTTGGAAGGTGTATCTTCTGGGTGATTCTTGGTCTCTCTCTCTAGCGATATCTAGCCTAAGATATGTGCCCTACCTTCTAGTATATATTGGTGGTATTCTTGGTGACGTCTTGGAAGAAGTGCAACTGCAACTGCTGCAGTTGGGTATTGTTCTTGTTTTGTGGTTTTGGGACTTTCTGTCTGGTGTGCTATCTTTGGAGAAAGATGTGCTCTCTTGGTTATCTATTGGTTTTAGTGTTGCTTCCAGAATCATTCTATCTAGCAAATGTTATGGTGCTTGGGGGTCACTGCGTGCCTATGGTTGGGTGACAATATTGTGATATTGTCTATGGTAAAACGAGCACATCGATTTTTTTAATAGGTTATGAGCCCACACTACCTTCAGAACAATGTAACAACTGGAAGGTAGAGCGAGAGTTCTTTGTCAAGCTCGTTGTAGCACCAGTTGCAGCTACAACTAGGGTTTCTGATTTTGCAGTTGCAACAAACCCTAATCTAATTCTTTGGGCACCTTAAGTGAAGCGTTGGACCTAATTTCTGGATATTCTAGTGCACCCTAGCCTAGTGCACCATCTGGTGTCCTCAACCAACAAAAACGTCAAGTTTGAGTTTCTGGTCAAAGTCAAAGTCAAAGGTTGACTTTTGGTCAAAAATTGAGTTTATGGTCAAAGTTGAAATTTCAGAGTTTCTAGCTTGTTCTAATCATTGAACCTTTTTGATTTAGTTTCTAACCTCCTCTTGTCAAGATGGTATCTAGTTTCAGATTAGAAGACAAGTTGAACGATGCTGCAAATTTCAAAGGTATGCAGTTGTATATACTTTTCATGTTATATCATCCAACAAAGCATGGGTGTGTTTTGCAGGGAATATACA
>JASDQU010245073.1:0-11576 GCA_032191745.1 Picea mariana
TGGGAGTCATAGTCCTCTTCATAGGTCCAATTCTCTCGCAGAGAAGTTGGTTGCCATCCAGGATCTCAAGTTTGACATATCCTTTAAACAAAGCCTTTTTAGAACCAAATCCGACATCTTTGTAAGTGAGACAATCCTAGATCAAACCATCCTGCAACCTAGAACCCCTGAAATACTTTCTCCCAGAACAAAATTTGATCAACGCTTCCTCCAAGAATTCGACAAGTTAGAAGAGCTAGTAGCAAATCTTAATCGGGCACTGTACCAAGCTCATTTTCAACAATCTGTAGAACTTTCTTCCCTGACTATTGCGGCGGCCTCCATCAAACATCAAATAATTCACTCTACATCCCCTAGCCCTACCTCTTCTACTTTGTCTGTTACTTCCCCTCCAATCACACAAGTTGTTGTTCAGCCTCCTCCACCAATCATGGTAGCAAGATATGCTCCCTTGGTGTTGGTCGCTCCTTTTCATACCATGCCTCGGGACTATCAAACCAGACTTCCTCGGTTTGATGGTACTAGTCCTCTAAATGCACATCAACATGTTGATAAGATGAATGATTATTTTGATTTGCAAAAATTTGATGGGGCAGATGTCCATATGAGACTTTTTGCATAGAGTTTGATAGTAGAAGTCAAAAAATGGTTCAAAGCGCTACGCCGTGCTACCATAGTTGACATTGTTTCTTTCCAATGGAGTTTCCTTGACAGATGGGAGGTAAAGAAAATTAATTTCCAGATTTTACCAAAATATGAGAATATCAAACAGAATGAAGGGGAAACAATGCAGGATTACTGCATCTATTTGAACAATCTTTATAATGCAATTCCAACTTATATTAAACCCCCTCAATTTTTGGCTTTAATCAAGTTCCTTGATGGATTTGATGTTGATATGTCTTATCAACTAAGGGAAAGGAATTATGTCACTCTAGAAGACATGCAGAAAAGTGCAATAAGTGTAGAAGCAAATCTACTAGCCAGAAGAGCCAGACAAACAATAGAGAGAAGGGTTACAATCAAAGAAGAGCCTTCCACATCTTCCTCAGATGCTAAATTAGATTCCATAGTCAAAAGTATGGAAAGAATGATGGAAAAACTAACCATCGCTGACAGAAATCCACCCAAGGAAAATCATCCAACCCCTTAGATCAGAAATCCAAACTTCAAAAGGAACCCTCCTCAGATCAGACAGAGAGATCAAAGACAGCAAAGGGGGCCTGATCAGCAGATTAGACCACCTCTTCAGGAGAATTACTTTGATGGTGGGGAGGAGGTAATCGATGAGTTGGATGATACTCACATAAACCTCATGGGTGTCCACGATGATGACTCCATTTTTCTTACTCAAGAAGAACAGAAGCCTTTTCTCCTCTCACAAACAAAGGTGAATGAGGATTAAGAGGAAACAGAACAACAGGCCTTTGAGAATGCTATAATGAAGGTGCACGGACAGTATAACTTAAGAAGCATGAAGACTAATGACAATCCCACAAATAAGGCTACTGAAACGAAGAAGACGACTGAGACCAAGAAAACCTCAGATACCTCTCTCGAGAAAGTCCTTGAGAAGAATAATGTTGAATCTTCTGCAAAGAAAAACCCTGAAATCTCGCAAAGATCTAATCAAATCGAGGTCACATCTACTAGTGAGCCAAATATTTCTACCTAAATAACTATGATAGAAAAACCAGAAGTGTAGAGCCAAAGAAATACTTCCACCACTTTCAGATTGGAAGGGGAAATAGCCAAATTGAAAATTCTTATTCCCTTGTCTAAATTGATGAGAAAAAATGCTTACAGGTCGCAGGTCATTAAAGCATTAAGCATTGAACCAGAGATAGGTACAAAGGCATTGAATATTGGATCCGGAACGCACTCAAACACTATAAATCTTACTGATGATCAACCCGAGCTGTTGTTCGGTCCTAAAGTAGATGGAAAAACTAATAACGGTGTTGTTCCCCCTTTCTATATTAGTCTGAATATCCATGACAAAATCTTACACAATGCTATGCTTGATTCTAGCGCCTCTCACAACCTAACGCCCAAAGCTGTGATGGAGAAGTTGGGGCTTGATGTCACTAGACCCTACAAGGATTTGCATTCTTTTGACTCTAGCAAGGTCAAATGTATAGAGCTAATTAAATATTTATGTATCACCCTAGCTCAAATCCTAGCAAAAAGTATGGTGATGGATATGTGGTTACAGACATTCCCCCGAAATATGGTATGTTGTGTTGGCACAGGGGCAGACCCGGGGTTCAACGCTACAAGAGCACACCAAAAAAAACCCTAACTACCAGCCCTTTTGGCAACACCTGTGAAGCAGACGAGGTCTCACCCGAGGTAGAGGCAGAGATGGTTGCAAAACTCAAGTGTTTACAACCTTAGTTGGGACACAGATCTGTGATTATATCGCTTATAGAGCACTTATCATCGATCATATATCAATATTCAATCCTTATTATACTTCGCTAATAGCACAGAGCATCGTGGTATTCATTTAGATCTAAGGTATCTTAATACTTAGAAACAGTAAAACATATCAGATCTGGTAGATCAGCACTAATCATCTTCATACATATCAGATCTACTATTCATACACATCTAATGGAGCACAAAGCATAAGTATATCCATTTAAATACATCAAAGCACTTAGCAAAATCAGAGATAAGCACAATGAGTCAAAGCACAAAGCATAACACACAGGATTTATGTGGTTCACCCCCACCCTAGGGCTACGTCCACCAACTCTTCTTCTTTATTATCATCGGCCAATTGGTTACAATCACAGAGCCATAGAAAACCTTACTTCACACATGACAAAATATATAACTTCACACAGGACAAAAGATCTGTGCAGCTCGCTAGATCCTTCTTCCTTGCCTTTCAGCACAAAGCCTTCTATATCTTAACACAGGGACTTTCACTAAGCTCTGCAAGTCTATACAGAATGCACAAAACTCTCAATCACACAGATCCCTTCTTGGAACTTAGCCTATATCACATAGATACAATACGATTCCACTCTAATAGATGCCTAGATGTTTATTTATACATTTACAAAAGTGGTCCTAAGCGTGGGTGAACTCACGGGCCGACATCCCTTTCCCATTACATATTCCCAAAACCCAAAAAGGGACCCAAAAGTGAGCCGAGATTCTGCAATCTCCGCTTCGTCTGGTGCTCCATCTTCGACAGGTTGTTGAAGTACCAAAAATGGTCAAATATGACCAAGTGTTCCCAAAACTTGGTCAAGGGCCAACAGGCCCCCAACACTCACACGTGACTCGTCCTGAATCACTCTGGTCTGAGCAATTCTTCCTTGAACGCCTCGATTTTGGCTCGAGCTGCTTCGACCTGTTGCAATGCTATGGCCTCTTTCTCAGTGAACTCCTGGATGAGTGCGTCATTGATTGGCCCTTATAGGCGTTGTTCTGTTGTGATGACGACCTATTCTAGCTCGGCTCCATGGCTTTCAACTTCAGTGAACAGTTGACATGCCTTCTCTTGCATTGGTTGAATTCATTGAGAGACTTCCAACACTTTAGTCTGGATCATGTGGATCTGTTGTTGGTTGGTGCATTGCTCGTGAAATCTCTTCATCCTTTCTGTTGGTGACAAGGCCTTCAGCTGCACCTGTAACGTATCTGTGTGTTCCTTTGCTTCTTGGAGCTGTGACTCCAATGTTTGTAACTTTGGATTCTCCATGAGGTTTTCATACGTCTGAGCACTCCTAGAGCTCAGCTACTTGCACTCCAAGGTAAGGAATTTTATTCTGCCAACTACACTGTGAGCAGTTTCCTCTCTTAGGTCTCTTATTTCTTGAGGAGTCTCGGGCACCGTACGAAGTTCCAGGTCAGTGATGTGTTGCTGAAGTTGTTGGATCAATCCTTCCAGTTGTGCCACCTGTTATGGGATTCATTCTTCAGCTCTCATTTCTATGATGGTCATAGAGTGAAGTACTTTGTTGACCTGTTCCTTTACTTATAGTTTCTCCATGATCAATTGCTCCTTGCTCTTATGTAGCTCTGCTTTTTCTTTGTCCCACTGTGCTTGAAGACCAAGTTTTTCTTGTTCGGCAACACTGCGCTACTCAAGAAGTACTCCCTGTACCTGTGTCAAAGCCTGGATGGCTTGTGATGTCTCTTCCTGAGCTCATCGAAGGCGAGCTTCAAATTTATCGGTGATCTGGTGCAATTGGGTTGGCTCATCTTCTGGTTCTACTGTTCCTGCTGTCATAGGCGCAGTCGAGACTACGTGGCTAGACTGGAGTGCCTGCTGCACTCCTTGGAGTTCAATCTCGATACGACTATACATATTCTCCTACTTCGCCTCCTGCTTCTCTAATATCTCCTGTGAAGCATCGTTCACAACTGCAATGATGAAATTAAAATCATCCAATGTGAGGGTAGTTCGCATCTTGGTTACAGGGGTTCTAGGTTTCTTCCAGGAGGACGATTTTGGAGGTGAAACCTTCCTTTTCTTCGACGAGTCTTCTTCGTCCCTAGGAGGCGGTACTTCTCCTTTCTGTTGTTTAATATCTATGCCTTCTATCTCTTATCCATCATCCCCTTCGTCTACTGAAATGGACGCAGTCCTCACAGATGTGTTGTCTATATCCTAAACTTCTGCAGCCTTCTTCGTCTTACTAGGTTTGAGTATATCTTGCACAGCTTCTGGGCTGTCTACATCAGACAACTCCACAGGGTTGGCTAGAATAAGGAGGTTCGTCGACCATTCCTTAGTGATTTCTTCGATGTCTTCCTCGGTAAACTTGTAATAGGACTGTAACTATTGCTTGTGCTCATCAGAGCGTGTTGTTATATAAATAAAGTGGCGGTCTACGCTGAACTTCATTAAGGGCCAAAACCTGTGGAGGGTATTCGGGGTCATCCGGGGCTCGGACTGGATGGCTTGTTTCAACTAGTTGTAGTAAGTATGGAAGAGGACATTGGATTGCCATTTCTTGTTCATATCATTAGAGTACCACAAGGTATTGAACTTCACAGCTAAAGGTTTGAAGGGCTCGATGTCGGGGAAGGTCGCACCTAAAAGAATTTCCCATGCAATGAATGTGATTAGTATGAGAAGACAACTAAAGTGGAACTCATGCCCTTGGTCTTGTGCTTCCCGGCAATCAAGCTCTAGTTGGTTTACAAGGTACTGTGCCCAATTCATTTCAAGTCCTTCAGTGCACTTCCCAGCGAGATCAACAACGAATCCAGTTACTTAGGTGGGTCGGTTCTTGCGAACTAGCTTGCCTACGATCAACGGACATGCGAAGCGCACTGCGTCATTCTGGATAGAGGTTACCTTGTAACCTCGCATGCCCTTATCGACATCACCATAAGTCTCTTTGATTCTCTGCGCTAATGCTCGGTCTGAGGTCTTTCCAGGGTAAAAATCCTGTGGTTCAGGGCCTTGCATGCTCAGCCCTGTGATCCGATTGATCAAGGTTGGATCCATAGTGATGCGACGGTTCAACCATAAGTAACCTCCATGGTAGCAGGATAACAACAATTTCACGCATGCGTTTACTTCCTGGTGTCGGCCGAAGTGTTGGATCTTCATCACATTAAGCAGTGTGGACTGCGTGAGGTTCTGGGTCCATGGCTGCGGGATAATCTTCAAATTCTTTCCTTTGGTCCTAGTCAAGTACTTATGCGGGGAGAGCATGCTGTAAGATTTCCAGTATCCAAGGTTGAAGTCATTGAACTTCAAGGCAGTGATCTTATCCTGGTCTGCGTGAATTGTGTCTATCCCTTTTGGGAGGTACGTCGTGATCAAAGCATAGTCAAAATCTCAGGGCACACTTTCCCGGTTGATGGTGCCGCTTAGAGGGGGTAGGTAGGCAGGTAGAATTCTCATAATCAGCTTGGCATTTGCGATATCGTCTTTGTGCTTCGTTCTCGTCTCTGTTGCGATTCTGGAAGTTCCTTCTCCGTGAGCAGTCGATGGAGAAGCTTGGACTCCTCCTGTTGACGATGCTTGCACACCTGCAAACATCCTTCTTTTCGACATGATTTTCTCGGTCCTGAGATCAGTGAGTACTTCCGTCATAGATTCTTCAAGTGCGCTAAGCTATTCGAACATAGGCGCTATGGGTTAATATCGGGGTCACAATGATCTTAGACACTGCACAGGAATGAACAATAAGGGCGCGATGATCACTGTATACAATTTCTAGTCTACGGGCTTCAAATTCTCAGTTCGCAAAAGTGTTCTTCAGGCATGGCACGATGAGATATATAGGCGATCTTGGAAATGGCTTGCTTTGCAATAGGTATGGGCCTCATTAATTCGTGTTATGTCCATTATGGCACGGTTCAATGGTCTGGTGATGAGCCATCAATGCTTTTCGATCCGTTCAGAGCGGCAGTCGAACGGATATATCAGCCTCTAACAACTGTATTGCTTCGCCATAGTGAAGTGGCCTATGTCGTTGTTCTTATATCTCGGTGAAGTTCAAATTCTACAAGTTTTCCTTCTGTGAAACTCCCTCTGGAATCTTTTGTAGCCTGTCAATATTAACTCTCTTTTTACTTAGCTTCCTAGCCTTCTTTCCATTGAACTTTGTCTCGGTGATTCTCTTCCCATTCTGATTCTTATTTTCCTTGGGCATAGGTACTTCGCGTTGCTGAGATTCTTTCCTATGATTCAGGGGTAATACTTATTCTATATCTGAGACAGATACTTCAATCTTCTGTGCGTCCTCTAATGCTCTTGCAGTTCTGACATCTGGGCTTCTACTGTCAAATAGCTTCGATCTGTTTTCCTGTTCTTCAATCAACTACGTGATCCTTTTGGTCATGAAATCTTTCAACTCTTGTCTATGTTGTTCTAAAGCCTCTTCTTCTTCCTTCTTTTGGGTTTGATCTCTTTCAATCCAAGGTTTTCCAAGTAACATAGTAAACGGGGCGTTGTCCTCAATAAATTTGATAATCTCAAAATCTTCTTCTGTCGAAGTTCCATTGAGATTCATAGGTATCTAAGTGAGCCTCCCACATAGGTTTACCAGTTTCCCTCTGAATAACCCTATTCTCCTTAATGAATGGATCATAAAAGGCTTCCCTATAGCTTCCCAAGTTCTTTCTGGCATAATGTTCACTTGTATCTCTTCATCAAGGACAGAGTCAATGTCAAAGTCTCCTATTCTTTCTTCAATGCATTCTTTTTCTTTAAAGATCTCTGATAACCTAACATATCGGTGATTATTCAAGGTGTCTTTCATCTGTAGCAATACCTTCTCTGATTCCTTCTGGGGTTCTACTATTTCTGGATCTACCTTAGGGTTTTCTTCATTCGGATTCATTCTTTCAAGCTTAGCAATCATTCTAGGGCAATCCAACACTTCATGGTCCAAACTTTGTAACATAAGCAACTAGATCTTCCAGCAAGGCATTCCAAAGCAAGATGTCACGGTCTTCTGCAACTGTAACAGAGGGTTAACCCTCTCTTTCGTTTAAATGTTCCGCAACTTCTTCTGTACTGCACACCAGGATCATGGTAGCTAGTCTGCAAAAAATTCTTTCTAGGATCCTGCATCCATTTGTTAGTCCAAACATTCTTTCTATGCATAGGTATAACATATCTATCATTATGATTATCAGATCTAATAAAACTTTCTTTCATCTATTAATGCCCTAGTTTTTAAGCTAGGACAAAATCTATCAAACATACCTAGATCCATGCTCTAGAGACAAAAATTTCCATTTATCTTACTTCTACAGAGCACAAAGCTTTCAGATCTAAGACCTTTTAACTATTCTTACCTTTATTAGAGCATAGAGCTTACATATATTACCTCTTTTAGGCAGATCTGATCTATTTTCTTCAGAAACTTCCACTTTTACCTTTCTTAGAGCACAAAGTATTCAGATCTTGCTTCTTTTCTTCATATTTGTCCTTCCTTTCTTGGCACAAAGCTTCCCGGGTCGAGTAAAAATCTACACACTAGGGCAACAGATCTATGCACAAAGCTTCCACAATTTCTAATTGAATCTTCGCACAAAGCTTCTTTTCCCTTAGTTCCCAGCAATCACAGCTCCAGGTCCCAGCAACGGAACCATTTGTTAGCACAGGGACAGACCTAGGGTTCAACACTACAAGAGCGCACCAACAAAACCCTAACTATCGTCCCTTTCAACAACACCTGCGAAGTAGATGAAGTCTAACCGAGGTAGAGGGAGGGGTGGTTGCAGGACTCAAGTGTCTACAACCTTAGCTAGGACACGGATCTGTGATTATATCGCTTACAGAGCACTTAGCATCGATCATTTATGAATACTCAATCCTTATTATACTTCACAAATAGGATAGAGCATCGTGGCATTCATTTATATCTAAGGTATCTTAATACTTAGCAACAGTAAAATAGATCAGATCCAGTAGATCAGCACTAAGCATCTTCATACATATCAGATTTACTATTCATACATGTCTAATGGAGCACAAGGCATAAGTATATCCATATAAATACATCAAAGCACTTAGCAAAAGCAGAGATAAGCACATTGAGTCAAAGCACAAAGCATAACACACAGGATTTAGGTGGTTCACCCCCACCATGGGGCTACGTCCACCAACTCTTCTTCTTTATTATCGTCGGCCAATCGGTTACAAGCACAGAGCCGTAGAAAACCTTACTTCGCACAGGACATAAGATTTGTGCCACTTGCTAGATCCTTCTTCCTTGCCTTTCAGCACAAAGCCTTCTATATCTTCACACAGGGACTTGCACTAAGCTCTGCAAGTCTATATAGAATGTGCAAAACTCTCAATCACACAGATCCCTTCTTGGCACTTAGCCTATATCACATAGATACAATACCATTCCACTCTACTAGATGCCTAGATGTCTATTTATACATTTACAAAAGTGGTCCTAAGCTTGGGTGAACCCACGGGCCAACATCCCTTTCCCATTATATATTCCCAAAACCCAAAAAGGGACCCAAAAGTGGGCTAAGATTCTATAATCTCCGCTTCGTCTGGTGCTCCATCTTTGATAGGCTGTCGAAGTCCCAAAAACGGTCAAATATGACCAAGTGTTCCCAAAACTTGGTCAAGGGCCAACAAGCCCCCAACACTTTTACCTTTCTTAGAGGACAAAGCATTCAGATGTTGCTTCTTTTCTTCAGATCTATCCTTCCTTTATTGGCACAAAGCTTCACGGGTCGAGTAAAAATCTGTGCACTAGGGCAACAGATCTACGCACAGAGCTTCCACAGTTTCTAATTGAATCTTTGCACAAAGCTTATTTTCCCTTAGTTCCCATCAAGCACAACTCCAGGTCCCGGCAACGGAACCAGTTGTTGGCATAGGGGCAGACCCAGGGTTCAAAGGTATAAGAGAACACCAACAAAACCCTAACTACTGGCCCTTTCGGCAACAACTGCGAAGTAGATGAAGTCTCACCTGAGGTAGAGGCAGGGGTGGTTGCAGGACTCAAGTTTTTGCAACCTTAGCTGGGACACAGATCTATGATTATATCGCTTATAGAGCACTTAGCATCGATCATTTATCAATATTCATCCCTTATTATACTTCACAAATAGCATAGAGCATCGCGACATTCATTTAGATCTAAGGTATCTTAATACTTAGCAATAGTAAAATAGATCAGATCCAGTAGATCAGCACTAAGCATCTTCATACATATCAGATATACTATTCATACACATCTAATGGAGCACAAAGCATAAGTATATCCATCTAAATACATCAAAGCACTTAGCAAAAGTAGAGATAAGCACATTGAGTCAAAGCACAAAGCATAACACACAGGATTTACGTGTTTCACCCCCACCCTGGGGCTACGTCCACCAACTCTTCTTCTTTATTATCATTGGTCAATCGGTTACAAGCACAAAGCCATAGAAAACCTTACTTCGCATAGGACAGAAGATCTGCGCAGCTCGCTAGATCCTTCTTCCTTGCCTTTCAGCACAAAGCCTTCTATATCTTCACACAAGGACTTGCACTAATCTCTGCAAGTCTATATAGAATGCGCAAAACTCTCAATCACACAGATCCCTTCTTCGCACTTAGCCTATATCACATAGATACAATACCATTCTACTCTACTAGATGCCTAGATGTCTATTTATACATTTACAAAAGTGGTCCTAAGCGTGGGTGAACCCACGGGCCAACATCCCTTTTCCATTACATATTCCCAAAACCCAAAAAAGGACCCAAAAGTGGGCCGAGATTCTACAATCTCCACTCCGTCTGGTGCTCCATCTTCGACATGTTGTCGAAGTCCCAAAAACGGTCAAATATGACCAAGTGTTCCCAAAACTTGGTCAAGGGCCAACATGTTGTTATCTAGATCTTGGGGAGATAAGCTGGAAGGCACTTTGCAGTGAGATATGTCTTATGCTACCATCCTGGTATTTGGACAGCAAAGAAGATTGTACAGAGAGACTTTGATGAAGTATATGGTCAGTAGTCAGGAAAAACCACATAACTACACATTATACTATGCACACTTTGATCTGGATTCATTCATATTGTACAATGATGGTGACCTGGATAATCGAATTGCTCAGTTGGAAGATGATGCACCTGACATGAAAGAAGATAAAGAAATCACTGAGGTAAAGAACGGTGTAACAATAGAAAGTGATGAACTACTAGCAGATTTCTGGAGTATGGATTTTGATGGAGCTGTGAGCAAAGAGGGAGCTGGAGTTGGAGTTTGGTTGCATAATCACAAATCAAGGTATTCAGAAAGCCACTCTTACAAACTAAATTTCCAATGCACTAACAACATAGCTGAGTACAAAGCTTTATTCTCGGCCTGAAACTACTGAAGAAGGTTGGTGCCAAAAAGATTATGGTAAGAGGTGACTCTGAACTGGTCATTAAACAAATTAAAGGTGAATATTCAGCTAAGAATCCTAGACTTAGAGCCTATAGAAATGTTGTTTTAGATTTTTTAGAATGTTTTACTGAAATCAACTTGTAGGTAATGCCCAGAGGCCAGAACATAATGGCAGACGGATTGGCTACATCAACAGCTACATGCAAAATACCTTTCAAATCAAATCGCCAATACACAGTAGAGGTGAAGTGCAGACCAACCATCCCAGATAACATTAGATAGTGGCAGGTATTTGGCAATGACGATCAAATTGAAGACTTCTTGCAGTGTAAGAACGATTTTGAATGTACAAATATAGATGTAGAGAATTATGATGATAATGTAAATAAATCGGTTTTTGAAAATGATAGTGTAAATAAAGTAGATTTAGATGAAGTGAATAAAAATGATGAAGACTCTAATGTTTTGCATTTGAAAAACAACTTTTTACATAGAGGTTTGGTCCCGTTAGAAGACCTGTTTGATTTTAACGATGTAGCAAAAAAGCCCAAAATTGGAGTGGTAAGGAGGTCAGAGAGTGTAACATAGAAACAAAGGAAAACCCCAAGATGATAAAACTTTCCAAATATTTACCCCCTGAGCAAAAACACAAATACATTGAACTATTTAAGGAATATGTTGATGTGTTTGCCTGGGGTTATGAGGATTTAAAATCTTATGACACAAGTATCATACAAC
>JASDQU010245073.1:15120-27671 GCA_032191745.1 Picea mariana
ACACACTTTACAAACGAGATCAGTGTTTTTCGTTCACAAGTTCCCGAAGGCGAGTGAAGAGGATACACACTGCCCTTACTCTAGACTTGGACTCTTGCCTCTCATCCCCGATGATGTTAATGAATACCTAGAGGCTTTATTTATACTAAAACTAGAAGGTTTCCGGTCATATTTTACAGGCAACTGTCAGTCTAAAAAGTAGATTCCTTCAAGTGGATGCGGAAGTTGGTGGACTCCAGTTGTTATCTCGTCCCTTAGAGGTTCAACTATATGGGGACCCATTCTGACTTTTACAGAAAGACACGAGATTCTAAACATATCAAATCAAACACAAAGTGGAGTTCAACTGGCACCCACGGAATAGTCGGGACACCATTATCGGCCCGATAGACATGAATCTAAATATTACAAATTTTTAGGCGCATCATGCTTCCATTCTATTTTTTATATTATGCATAGAAACTAAGTCAAAAGAATCCCCATTGTCACTATGATCAGTGTCGTAGTTGGTATGACTGGAGGGCGGTGATACATATTGATCATAAAATGGTGGGAAACCATTGAAGCACTTATAAAATGGAGATCCTTGCTTGGCTGGGATCAAATCTTCATCAAGAACACAAATATCCCCGTATAAATTACAGGAAACTTTGTAGTTTTGGGTTTTAGTAGGTTCAGTTTTGATGTACAAAAGGTCACTTCCTTGGAAAGATAAGTTAAACACGAACCACCCATTATGGTGTGTTGCTTCTTCAATTTATGAACGTAACCAATGTTTGAATGCTTCTTTGCTACTGTCAAAGAATAAAACATATCTGGGGCAGTATTGCCATAGTATGATGAAGAACCAACCAGACCACCATGCCTGATTCTGATGAAAGGTATCAAAATCAAAGAGTATCCATCTTGAACCGGTATATTTAACTTGGTTCATAATAGCACAATAATTAGCACAAGTCAAGTTGGGACTATATATGTATATGTATCTTTGTCCTTGCATAGGACCACTAGTTATATTTCCTCTGGACATTCTGGTGCTATACATGAAATAACTGGAATTAGGTATGCAATGATTATAGGATTGGATCCATCTTTCCAGGATCTCTTTACATGCAGGATTGTTTTTTATACATTGTTCCATACAAATAAAACAATAACAATATCTACAATGATCACATAACAAAACCCATTTGTATCCTGGAGGTGCAGTAGGAGTGCATTGTGAGGAGGATGCCATCATCTTAATTTCTTGAACTGCCTGTGGGGCTGGAGTTGCTTCTCTTGTAAGTAAATCTACAATACAATTATCTTTCCCTGGCTTGTATTGAATATCGAAAACAAAATCGTCAAGCCATAAAATCCATCTCAAAATCCTATTGTTACCTTGTTCAAGAAGGCGTTGATTAGACAACATTCCTTTCATATTCTTTAAATATGTTCTAACTATGAAATGAACAGTTTTTAAGAATAGTCTAAATCTTTTGATTCCATTCTTTATGGCAAGGATTTCTTTATGAGATGAGGGGTATCTAGATTCTGCTTCTGAAAAATAGGCAGAGGCATAAATGCAGACTTCTTCTTTCATAGGGATGCTTTTCTGTAATAATAATGTTGCCCGTGTCTCATTAGAGGCATCAGTTTCAAGGATCAACGGTAACAAGACATTAGGTAGATGTAGCCTAGGAAGATCTTGGATCTTCTTCTTGATAATTTGTATAGCCTTTGTCATGTTTTGATTCCATGGGTTATTCCTTTTAATCTTTTTTGCAGGATTCGCACATCTTTGGCTTGATGGTCATAGAACTGGCGAATGCAATTAAGACTGCCAAGGAATCTTTGTAGTTGTTTAGTATCTAGAATTTCATCAGGGAATTCTGATAACTTTTTCAAAACGTGTTCTTGAAGTTCAATGGCTCCTTGAGATAGTATCAATCCCAGATACTCAATCTTTGTTTTAGCCCAACAGAGTTTGGATCTACTCAGGACTAAGCCATGGTGAAACAAATGATCATATACTATTTTGAGGTGAGCAATATGAAACTTAATGTCTAAAGAACAAACCAACAAATCATCAATATAAACAATTACAAAGGACAAATGCTCAAAGATGTCATACATTCGTTTTTGAAACTCGGAAGGTGCATTTTTCAATCCAAAAGGAATTACCTTCCACTGAAACTGACCATGGGGGATGATGAAAGTAGTTTTGTACCTGTCCTTTGGAGATATTCCAATCTGCCAAATACCACTCTTTAATTCAAACTTGTTGAAGACATTACAATTATTGATTTTCAAGAAAAACATGTCTTTTGATGGTAGAGGAAATATGATAGGTAACAGAGCGTCATTGAGAGATCTATAATTTATAACCATTCTTGGTTTTCCTCTTTTCTTCTCACTATGTTTGTTGACATAAAATGYAGGGCATRCCCAAGGGTTGCGGCTAGATTCAATTAATCTTCTTTCTAGAAGTTCAGCTATTTCTTTCTGACAATATTTTGTTTCTGTGGGAGACATTTGATTAGCCAAAGCTTTCTGAGGTTTAGCAAAATAGTCTTCTTTGTAAGGTAGGTCTACAAAATATTTCTCTCTAGTCTAGAAGGCATCAGGGTAATGTGAGGTACATTTTGTTTCGATCTTTTCCTTGATATCTTGAATACTCTGACGACCATGCTTTTCAACATTATTAACAATCTTTTGAATCTTTGCTAAATTCTCAACATACCTTTCTAATTGTGGTATAGGTTTAGAAGAACCTATCCTTGATTCATATGAAGACTTGCTTGGAATAGAAATGGTTTTTCCTAAAACAGTAATCTGTACAAAGTTCTGGCCAACTATAAATGGTAAACACCTATTTATAAAATCATGTCCTAATAGGACATCGACTCCAGTGTTAAAACAATATAAGTTAACGAGAACTTTAACACCTTTCAAAACTATAGGAAAATCTGGAGCAAAAGACTGGATCTTTATTTTAGTCTTATTGACAGCTCTGAATGATATACTGACAGGCTCCCAGAAATATGAAGGAATTGCACCATACTTAGCACATGAATTCATAGCACCAGTATCTAATTGAGCATCTAGAGTATAAGTTAAATATCTAGATACTTTGATATTGATCTCAATGATCAACCTATCTTCAAACCCATTTAATTGATTGTGAGTAGTCAGTGCTAAAGATTGATCTTTTGGATAGAATGTGTGTTCTTCTATTTCTTGCTCAAAAAGCTCATCCTGCTTTTTCTTTAAATAGTTTAGCTCTTCCTTTTCGATCTTTACATATTTCCAAATCTCTTTGATCATAGCTTCTTTTTCTTTTATTGAAGTCTCTAATGTGCTAATTGTTTGATACAATGAATTAACATTTTGCAATTCTTCTTCTTCTTCTTCTACATCATCAAGCACTTTTACTGGGTGCTTGTTAGCATAAGATTTCTGCTAATGTAGGAAATTAGGCTCAGCTCTGTGTGAAGAGTATTTTACTGGCTGAGGGTTACGTGGGATAAAAGAAGAATCAGGAGGTGAGTAATGTTGTACATTCACCATGCTTGGTTGCTGATGGATTTTAATTTTGGAATCAAGGGCTTGGATCTAGGCACGTAGTCGGTTAGCATTTTGGAATTGTTTAGGTGTTAACTGAGATAGACTTGATTGCAATGAAGATCTACGATGAAGAAGGGTTGGAAGCTCTTCAAAGGTGAACATCATTTTCAGTTCTAAGAAATTTAGACACTCTGGTAAGTTGTCGGAATATGAGGAATCGGGGGAATTGGGTTGAGAAGGATTCTCAGGTTCAAACTCTGTGAGGGAAAGGTATTCACCTTCTGAACGGGTAGAAACTAAGTCCCATTCTGCTGGATCATAACCGGTGGTGAATAGATCCATAATTTTGTTTTGAAACTTAGTTTTCTTCCACAGAGGACACTATGAAGCCCAGTGGCCAGGGTTTTTAAAAATGTAGCACTTGGTGTAGCTAGATTGTGTAGGTTTAGGCCTGCGCTTGAAATAGGCTTTACATGGGAATGTGTTATGGCTGCAGGAACCAAATTTCTTTGGGAACTTACCTTTAGTTTGTCTAAAGGTTTTTCAGTGCTTACACTTAAATCATCCACAATCGGATTTGCAATGATCTGGACGTCCTTTCTTTGGTGAACAACCAAAGTGATATGTCTCAGCAAAAATATCACACACACTAGAATCAAACCCAAGTTGTTTCTTAATAGACTTGCTAGTTTTATGGAGAATACACTCTTTTTGGAGTGTAGTGGTGATATGCTCATGCAATCCAACTAATGATAAGTCATCTAAATCAACATCTAGCTGTTCTAGTCTTTCTCTGACTAGATCAGGTATTTTACCAGGCATTGCTGAGAGCTATTTTCTAAGATATGCAACATTGTCAGGATCAGGACATCGATAGAGAAGATCTTGCATCGTGCACAAGAATTCCGAAAGTTGGCTAATATGGCATAACTTTTGACTCATATACATATTGGCCTAATGATCAGAATCAATCTTATAGATACCATAAAATTCATGAACTACAGCCTTAACTAGTTCATCTACTGGGGTATCATGATTCATAATTTGGAGCTTATCTGATTCGGGAACTCTTTCCCACCAGACTCCTAAGTTTCCAATGAAACCCCATGTTAATCTTAAGGCCAATTCATTCCATGCTATACGATTTTTGTAGAGCAATTTTTGGGTTTTAGCCCATGCATGCCATCTTTGAAGATAATCATCATTTCATTCCTAGATCGACAATTTATTTTAGATACAGGGGTTGGATCTGTATTTTCCTTGTTGAAACTAGCATGCTCATCGGAGTTCGCAGGATCAAATGGCACTTTCTTGCTAGATCCATACTTTGCATTACACCATTTTTCCTAGGCAGTCTGGAAGGGATTTCTTGTTGCTTCATCTTCTGATGATCTTGTGCCAGTAGAAGATTGTCCTTCTTCTAAACCTTTTATGCATGGTGTAGGAGAGGTTTTAAGCAATGTTTGTTCAAACTGAGAGATTTGGGACTTTACTAGGTCTAACTTTTCAGACACTATCAAGACTATTTCGACTATTCTTGAATAAGAATTTGTTGAACTACTACTCAACTGTTTTAATGTAAGTTGTTTTTATTCATCAGTTGGGTTGAAGAACCTGAATGAGGTCTGTTCTTCTAGTTTAGAATAAATAATTGGAGGAGGTGAACTCTTCTCCTTGTCAAAAGCTTCTTTCAGATCTTGAATGGTAGTTGGATGGTATCCAGTTTGTCTAAAAGTTGTCTTAATTGTTCTACAAAAGCCTGTTGATGACTTTCAATAGATTCTAAATATGAATGAATACCATTCACATGACCTTTAGTTTGAAAGACATCTTGATCAAGGTCATCAAGATTCTGTGCTATACATACTGATTGGTGGTTGGAATAATTTTGCAACCTAATTAAGTCAGGTGACTTTTCTGCATCAATTTTCCTATACTGTACAAAATCAAGATCTGTTGCTAAGGAATTATTCTTGAACGCATGAGTGAAGTTTCCTGGTCCGAGATTCCTTTGAGGAAGAGGAGAAGACTTTTCTTTATCAGCTCTGGGTAGTGGATACTGCATCATATTAATTTGTCTTGGAGTTGAGATTTGTAAGCATTCAAGACAGTTAGAATGTTGTCCGAGATGATCAACAATAGATGAAAATGTTCGAATGAAAGTGGAGATTGTACAGGGCGTAAATCTGAAATGGTGTGTTTCTCAGGGAGCTAAGTAGGTATGCAAGCTTTGCAGAATCTACACTTTGTGGTTCTAGTTTTATGATTTAACAAATGCTTATCCAACTCAGATCTACCAGGAACTGGTTTGTAGATAGGGTGTTGGATTGTCGAACCAGAAGAAGATGTGTGCAATCCTGATGATTGTCTGTCATAGGATTTTGTAGGTCTATTATCTGTTCTACTACTATTAGATCTACCAATTTTTAATACCGGAGTCCCTTGGAAGTTTGGTTCTATTGATATCTTTTGGGTCTCAAATGGATGGTATTTGGGTTGAAGAGCTTGGTAATCAGCTTTCCATTCATCTGTGAGTGTTAGCTGAGAAAATACAAGAGTTAATGGGGTGACATTTTCGGGACCAACCACCACGCTTTCGGAGGTAGCGCACTTTAATAGATTAGGATTGAGGGTAGGCATTGTAGTGGAGACAAAATGGAGGCAGGTTGTGGTATGCAACTGAGCAATTTATAAGGGAGTTGACATATCAAAACCTGAGAATTGTATGTATGCTTGCAGAAGAGAGTAAATGAAAGGGTCATTAAGAGAGACCTGGAATTGAGGAAGAACTGAGGACCATACAGGTCCATTATGAAGGGGTGCTTGAAAACCAGCAATCAAAGCATCATTAAACTGGTTATGTCGAGAGTCTAAAACACAATACAAAGCAGAGGTATCTAATCCAGAGTGAACTAGAGCATTTATGCCAAACTATAATAAACCAAGATGGACTTATTTATAACCATGTTCAAGTCCCCAATCTATGTCTTCTTGCTTAATAATGAGTATTTGGTATACATTATGTCCAAGTGACAGGGGCACATTAACAGAGCAATAATGGATGAGAGTGGTAGCTCTGAATTTAAACATAGGCAAGTCATAAATCTTTGATGGTTCTATTTATGGCATTGACCAATTGACATCCGGTTCATACTCTTGGGACAATAGACGAGTATTATACAAAGGATTAGAAGAACTAGAACTTAAGATCCATTTAAGCCATGTGGATTTCTTAAACTTAGAATCTAAAGGTAGATCATAGGAGGATTGACTATTGAGTTTGCGGGATTCCATGTTATGCTACTTCAACTTTTGACAAGATATCAAAGATACAGGCAAGTAAATATAGCAATTGGTAAGAATATCACTTACAATGGGAAAGAGACAATACGCAACACCTTACGCCTTCACTGGCTTTCACTGGTTGTTATCTTCTGTCTCACAACAACGGCTGGAAACCATTCATAAGAAATGATTCATGTCATCTGCTATTTAGCATCTACACTTCTCATATCAATATCTTTCAAACACATGGCTCATACAAATGAATCCGCAATGCAACAAATATCCACTAAAAATAAGATGATTTTATTTCTTCAGATCTGATTACAGACACATGGCTCTGATACCAATTTCAGTGATATATATATATATATATATATATATATATATAGATATATACATATGTTGTGATATTGTTATTATATGTTGCTTTTTGTTAAGCATCACAAGTATATGTGTAGCGTTAAATGGATTATCCTTGCAAAGCAATTTTATTCATGTACATAGGACCAAACTAATCTTGTACCAACACATACCTCTCTTTTCTATTTTTGGGTGTATCTCTTTTTGAGAACTAATCTTTGAAGCGTGTTTCTTTTGGAGCCTTTACATTGCATTACTTTAATTTGTTCTCTTGCAGCATATGCATGGATCCACTACGGGAATATCATTGAAGGTTAAAGTCACCAATAAGCTACTCTAGTCAAGTTGCATGAATACCCTTGCGTGAAATATTGCAACTCAGAACGTTTATAACGTTAGTTGTTCCACAATCCAGTAACAATTTCTTTAGTGTTAATTTTCATTTGCCTTCTTTCATTTCTCGCAGGAGAAGAAGTTACTACAGGAAGAATCATTGAAGGATCGAGACATGTTAGTAAGCTACACATGAGAAGTTACATGAACATATATAAATGAAAGATTGTGACATTGAACCCTTATATCACTTATTGTCTAACATCCTAGTGACATATTCCTAACGTGAATTTCCTATAGCTTGCTTTGCTTTAATTTGCTTGGTTTATTTGGATTATTGTCATCGTAGGATAGATTAGAGCTTTAGTCTTGCATTTCGTGTGCTTACACCTCTAAGTTTATGAACTCCCAGATTGATATATTAAATGTCAAATATTTATACATATAAATAACTCGATAGTCATTTTACTAATCAAATCGTTACAACAATCACATATCCTATAAAAACTACTCAAATCCTGTAAGATTTTGATGTTTCTTATGGTTGCACCATTCCAAATTAAGAACCACCACTTGGAGATTGTTCCTGATCTTCCAAAGATAGTTACATGTTACTCAAATGAATCTCAGATCAAACAAGGTAAGTGGTAGAGCACAGTCAAAACTCTAGTCAACCGATGCGATAGTAGAGGCATTTCAAGATCTAGTTTGTCCATGCCAGCGACATATCAAATATATGTAAGCAGCCAAATCACATGGAGAATTTCATTCATTTTGTCATGAAATTATCAACATGAAAGGAGTGGTTAACAAATTCCTTGTGTTGTGGTCAAAGCAAGGTGGTATAATGCACATTCACTATTCCCGAATTGGCGAATATCGTTATCCTTAGTTTCAATCAAAACATACTTCATTTAGATCTTAGCTCCAAATAGTTACGACTGGTTGGAAGGTCTACAAGCTATGGGATTCGACGCTATCTTAGCTAGCATTGCTCTTTGTACATTGTAACTATCATATAAACCTTGGCTCAAAAAGCCCGAGGCAATCAATCAATGTATGTATTTGTGTAGATGAATGGATATCTAGGGAGGATGCATATTCAAACATAGATAATTCATGAACATTGTTGTTATGTACTGCTAAACTTTATTCTAAATTTTAAATGCAAGTCTATTGATATTCAAATGGCACGTTGATTATCATTTAGTTATGTGACCGTTTCGACAGCATAGCCCAAGCTAGAAAGGGCCCCCTCTGTCTTGGTATGTGTTGCATTATCGTTTTTAGAGTAGTTTCTTTTATGCTCAGTAGTGTGGTTTAATTAATTGTTGTCCTTTTATTTCCTTTCACGTGAAGATTGGATTTCATAAAATATGTCGTGTGTGATTGCAAGCTACAAAAAATATTCATCCAACAATTGCTATTGAATGAGTTTCTTGAGAATATCATTGCAGGAACATTCTAGTGTCTTGAACCGAATGAAACACAACGACATGTGGTTTTAATAATTACATTCTAGTAGATATCATTCAATATTGGATATATTTCTATGGTGTAGTTTGGTCTTCATTTCTGTTTGGTTTTGTTTTGAATTTATTTCTAGATTTATGCATAGAGCACTTGTTCCTTGAGCCATGTTCAAACTGTTTAAAATGGAGCATTTCTACAATAAGTGTTCATCAAACATATGATTGTAACCTGAGTTTCTACATTTGTAATCATAATAGAAAATGGTTCAAAAGTAATTGTCTCTATGTAAATCAATTTGTAGATTTTATTACTTTGTCATTTCAATTCATAGATTAGTCCTCTTTTATCAGGGATGATTCATGGAAAGAGGAACTGCCTAAATCAAGCCAATAGATAACTTGGTGACAATAGGGTCTTAGTAGCTTGATCGTTGCTCGAGTACATGATCATTGCCAAGCGTGATTGAGGTAGCTTTTGATTTATGAAGTGAGATGAGTGATGCAATTTCCTTTTTCTTAGAAGCGTATCAAAATTCGAGACTGGAAAAAGTATACAAAACCTCATATTGATACTTAAATGTAACATAATTTATGCATATAAATTGCCTAACATTTTTGGCATTGTTGTTGGGGAGGTGTCAAGGGCGCAATAGTACTTCTTCCATTAGTTTTAGATGATTGTATTTAATTTCTTCGATACAAACATTTTAGACATGGGTGAGTAGAAATAATAATATGAGAGGTGAGAACCCGCACATTCACTTTAGTGAGTTTTTGCATATCCTTGTCATGTTGGTATTGTATGTATAGGCCTAGGGATAGTAGAGGTAGATTTTGTAAAATAAGACAAACGTATATGTTGATGTGTTTTCCTGACACCCATAAACTAAGTGATTGGGTTAAATATGTGAACATGTGTTTCTTTCAAATGGAGACCAAAAATTTTTCAAATATGGAAAGTGCCAAATACCCTTCACCTATTGATAATGAAGACCCAACAAATTTTAAGAATTCAGAATCAGTGTTGTATTTTTTCTTCATGCAAGCCCAACAAGGATGGCTTTTCTTTTAAAAAAATGAAGAAAAGGAAAAGGAAATTGTTTGTTTCCATATTCTCACTTAATAGCCCTATGTCTCAACTTCATCTGGAATTTTACATAATCTAAAACAAAGGTCATATGTCCAAGATATGTCAATTTTCTCTTCTCTCTACTCTCCATACTTAGCCATTTTTCACTACTCTCCATACTCCTATACCTAGTCATTTTCATGAATGCGAATGTGGGAGCCCTTCCCTCATTTTCACCTTCTACTCCTTTCCGCAATATTCAATTTGCAATTCCCACTTCTGCATTACCCAAATTGCACCCTTCATGACTTAGTCATTTTATTGAGTTTTACACTTAGTTTTTACTTAGTCTTATAGTCATTTTATTGAGTTTTACACTTAGTTTTTACTTAGTCTTATACTTAGTTTATTTTTTACTTTTGAATGTTGATGCGCATTACCCAAATTTCCTCCTCATGACTTAGTCATTTTACTGAGTCTTATACTTAGTTTATTTTTTACTTTTGAATGTGGATGTGAGAGCCCATATTATGATTTTTCTACATCACCCTACCCCCGCAACCCCCATCTTATGATTTTTCTACATCACCCTACCACTACAACCCCGCAAGTCTCAATACTTAGTCATTTTTACTTTGTCTTTTTACTGAGCTTTACCGACCCGCATTACACTACCTTCGCATTCCCCTATTTCTAGGAAATTCTATTTTTTTATTTTATTATTTCATGAAATTATTCATTATATTCTTAATTTTTATCCCTTTCCCCTCCTTTGGCATATTGGGACATGTGGCAGTGACATGGAACTACCATATTGGGACATGTGGTGGTGACATGGACCTACCATATTTGGATATGTGGCAGTGAGGTGGACCTATCCTTGTGTGACATGTGTCAATGAGGTGGACATACCCTCGAGTGACACTTGGATGATATTTATTTGACACACAAATGATTGGGCAAGTAATTTGGGATGATGACTAGGCAATGATGTGACAACCAAAAGTTACATTATAAACAAGCTACGAAGGGCTCCATAGTTCTCTCTATTTCACACGCAAATAATATTGGGCTGCATTTTGATTATAAACATGTATGAGAACCATTCCCCAATACACGTGGGATAAATGGGGCATATTTTTAATCAAGAGCTCAAAATTCACGTGCATAGATCAACGCTTATTGAATCTCCATCTTCCAGAGGCCATAACTTTTGATCCTGATGTCCAAATCGAGCAAACGATAGATCGTTGGAAAAATAGAGATAAGAAGAACACTTTGGAATTGGTTTCCATGGATGAAATCATGACTATCATTCCCTAAAATTAAATTATAGTCAAGACTATTTTCTAGCTTGGCAATGAGTTATGTTTGGAAAATTGTTTATTGAAAGAAATTACTAAGCTTCTAAAGTGGGTCCCACTTGATGACACATATATCTAAGTTTACATTTACAAAGGGGAAAATAAAACGCCAACTCCAACCCTAAAGAAGCTTCGAGAAGATTGTAAAAGAAGAGGTGAAAGGCATTCAAGGGTTTGGTCTGTAGGTTATTGTTGGAAGTCATGAGTTTTTGCAGCGGTGAGGAGTTTGTAAGAAGGAAGTTTTTCTCTTTCCAAGATTTTGTGAATTAGCCTGCTTAAAATTCATTCCTCATCTTTCTTTCTTTTTGGTTTTTTCCATCAGGTTTTCTATGTATGTTTGGCAAATAGGAAAATCTGGGTTTGATCAACTCTTTCTCTGAACTCTTCCAGTCATTCTTCATGATATTCCAATCCAAAGGAGAAAAATCGTTGCTTGTAAAAAAAAATGCAATTTAATTCAATTTATCTAATTTCCATTGAGATCTTGTTGTGGTTGTTTCAACCCTCTTGTTTTAGACATTGTTAAACTTGTTACATTTGGGATATTGTTATAAATTTGTCCCACAAAGAATGATTTCGGAGCATTGCATTAGTGATTTTTCATAATTTGAGTATAAAGCATGAGATTTCAAATGCATTCTCCATCAAAATATTTTTTGAGTTATAATGAAGTGATCATGTAAAGTTCTTTGATGACCTGTCCATTTTACTTTTATTTCATCTTGCAAAGTCATAGCTGATTCTGGGTTCGAATCATTTCAAAAGGAAGGTGGAATATTTGTTGACAGAAGACTCCAAACCCTATAGATAGAAATCTTTGTAGACATATTTATCTTTTTTTCTTGAATGATATGTTGTTCTTGCCAAGTACATATGTATATAAGAACTTGTATATACGTATATAAGAGTATGTCATAATGGTTTCATTGGAATATTTGTTAGGATTTTCTATTGCATGCATTTAAGTTCATAAGAACAATCTTCCCTGTATCAAGAAAGAGGAGTACCACCTCTATAAAAACGCAGGAGGATTTATCCTTGTGATGTTATCTTAAAGACCTTAAAACAATCTTTTAGATCAAAAAGATCCCATAGTTCCAAATTAGGGGTGTTGTAAGA
>JASDQU010245073.1:70056-81410 GCA_032191745.1 Picea mariana
TGTGATGCTCATCTCTCCCTGGAGATGTCTAGAATCCTTGATCATGAGAAGATGTGTTATCAGCCTGCACTAAATCAATTTCATCTCCTGATGAACTGTTGACTTATGGAGTCTCACCGACTATCCTGGGGTCTTCTTCCTAAATGGTTTTGGAGCTTTCTCCAACATCCTTTGGGACATAACCTATCCTGGCATATCGAGGCCAAACCATTGCCTCGATGTGATCCACAATACCTTGGCCATTGGCTCCAAGGCCTCCTCCTTCATATCCCATTTTTCCCATCAACTTTAAGCCAATGCATGAAGCATGATGTTCAAGGACTTTAAAAGAGTCATCAACATTAATCAAGAAAGGAACTAAACATGGTTTATTTACCTCCATCCCAAGCTAAGAATCTTGGTCTGCTTCTCGAGATGTGTCCAGTTGTTCCTAGTGAGAAGGATAAGTGGATAATGCTTCTAGGAATCCTCCTTGGTTTCTAGATGCCTGAATGTCATCTTCAATTTCTTGACAAAGTGTGCATGCATTTGCACTGTCATTCTCGAACCCATAACTGGTGAAGTTGCCATGGTCACAAAATGGGTTTATCACCGTCTCATTTGTAGAGCCTTCCCCTGTCTGCATCTTCATGGCTTGTAACTGCTCTTGCAACCTTTGGTTCTCTTCCTCTGCAACATGCAACAATGTCTTCAATCCAACATTCTCTGCTTGAAGGATTTGGTTGAGCTCTTGAAGCTCATCAAACCACAATTGTTTTGGCGATCTCGCCATTCTCAACTTCAACACCTGCAATCGGTATCAAGCCTACTCTGATACGACTTGATCTAAAACTAGGGGGTGATTAGTTTCCAATAATTGTTTGATCTTGTCACTCCTCCAAAGGGTTAGTTATAGATCGTTTTACTTGAGCGGTTTGCAATTAAAGGTATAGCTGAAGTCTTTATAGACTTGAATCCAAATTGAATTAAAGCCTCCTTTAGCTTCCTTATGTGTTATATGTCATGCTTCCATTTAATATTCTATGTGCGGAAATTCATGAAAAGCAACATAATAACATAATACACATAATAGATATGACACTTCCCTTGATAACGAAGTTGACCCAATGTGGGCTACGTCTCCGGGTATCACTCCAAAGCTTGACCGCTTTATTCTCCTCGCTGTAATGATGTCCCTCCTTTACAAGTTGTAAGGCCAAAGTCCCTTTTCGGTGATGGAAACAAGAGATCGTAATGTGATGAGGAATGTTTACAAGCTTCACAAGTTCTCATGCTCATGAGGCATCCATGATGCTGACATGGAAATCATTCCCACATACTCAAACAGAAAAAGAGGAAGAATAATAAATGACCCCCATCATCATGGAGCCATAGAATTCCTTAGATCTGTTGCTTAGATCCAAGCATATATGCAACCCATACACAGATCCCGTAACTATGAGATTCCCGACTGCTTCATTGGCCACTTATTATCCAAGTACCACAAATTCTCCGTCACATGTAGTTGATTGGTTTTATGTGTAAGAAGAGAAGAAAGGAAGAAATAGAAGGACAAGTTGGTCTTGTTGTCTTGCTGCAGCCTCTCCATGCTCCTTCAGACCCGTATCAAGCATACTATGCTGCAACATTTAATGAGAAAAGAACATAATAAAAAACATGCTTACATTGGCTTCTTCAGAATTTAGCCTACTGATCAGAGTCTCTACTGTTGAAACAAACATCGCCATTGGATTCGTGTCATTGAATTACCCAAAATCGACTGTTAAATCGTCTCCATCGGACACTGTCACCTTCATGCCTTCTTTGAACCCCTGTCTCGATCTACGTGAAAGCCTTTGCAATTAATGCCTTGACTACATCGAAACCTGTTCCCGATATGTCCTGGGCAGAGTGGAACGCTTCCCTCTCCACGTGCTTTGGCAAAAATCATTTTTTAAAATAAAAACTTGGTGGATTAACCAACAAAGGCCGTTGGCCTAGTGGTCGGCTGATGGCTAAAATAAGGCGTTGGTTGGGGAGGTCCCGGCGTCGAACTCGCGGGCCTCCCCCTTTTGTCTATCCATTATAACATATGTCATAAATGGTGCTAACCACTGCCAGTTTGGAGGTACGCCAACTATGGTGGAGGTCCATCGTGTGGTAGTGCTAACAACTTCCAAATTTGGAGGTATGCCATAACTGTTCGGTGTTTAGAGTTGTTGAAGCTAGATGTAAAGGGATCGACCACCAGATTTGGTGGAACCTCTGCCAAATGTGGTGGATTGGTCATTTTTTTTATTTTGCAAGTTCGGTTATGGGCCCTCATTGGGCATTTTCCTGTTGCCATGTGGCAGCCTATGACTAGGCCATGTGGCAGCCATCCATTGGCCCACTTGTCTACCAAGTTGCTGACTGTACTTGCCACTTGTCACGCTATCAATAGACCACGTGGCATATCCTGGGTGGTGCCATGTGGCATCACCTAAGGGTGCCATGTGTCACATTTTCACTGGCCCATTTGGCGGCCCAAAGTGTCAAATCAGCAAGCCACGTGGCACGCTGTCATTGGGCCACATTAGCATGTCGATGTCACTGCCACTTTCCTGCCACATCATCTGCCACATCACCTGCCATGTGGTTGGACGGATGCCACATGTCTTCCACGTCCTGTATGGCCTGCCACATCCTATACGAACTTCCACGTGGCATTTTCTCATTGGTCCACATGTCGGCCTAAAAATGCCAAAAATGAGTGACACGTGGTAGCCTTTGGTGCTGCTACGTCACCATGCTGACATCGGCATGACACTTGTCTCCCTCTGTGTGTGTTGCGTACATTGTACGAACGTTAACGCCATATGTACTGATGCTGATGTCAGCAGTATGGATGGTGACTCACCCCTATTGACTGGGCTAGGTTGACCAAAACTTTGACTGTGAGTATCTTTCAATCCATAACTTCGTTTGACGAACTGTTTACACCATTGGAAAGCTTACGACGCGCTCTTCGCGATGATGTTGGTCTTTTTTAACTTTGAGTACTTATGGATTTTTTGCCTTTCTCATTTGTTGAGGCCATTATGAGCCTCCTATGACACTTCTGAAACCTTTATGATGTTTCCTAGATCCTTTTGGATCATCCAACTTGCAGTATGAAGGTATATGATGATGCGTTAGGGTAGGGTGCACCTGTTGTTGAAGGAATTAGTCCAAACGACCTAGGGAAAGGTGCTCAACGAGCTTGACAACATAAAATTGTGCAACGACAAGGTACATCTCACGATCTTCCTTCCAACAATTAGATTGTTCTGAAGGAAACCAAGCTCTGATACCATGTTGAATTTTTGTTAATTACATTAAAATTAGATTTACCATAGCAATTTAAACTTCTTTTGCATGCTCGTTTTTCCATAGGTGATGTTGCACCATCGCCACCCAACCATATGCACCTACTCATGTCGCCATCGAGCATAACATATACATCTTGTGAAACCCTTCTACACAAGGGGAGAAAACCCAACAACCTTCTTATAGAGAATATCCTTGCCAAGACAAAATAACCAAGAACAAGCTCCATCCACTAGAGCAAACCACAAAGAAGATAACCCAACAACATAGATGCAACACACCCTAGCCAGAGCGCTAGGGTGTCTAGCCTTCACTAGCGCACCACCAAGAGATAACTAACAATGCATCTGCAACTCACTCTAGCCAAAGCACTAGAGTGGTTGACCTTCACCATGCGCATCACAAAATACAAACCCTAATGAGAGGTATGAGGAAACCCTAACCAAGATGTGCTCAACTTCCTTCCTTCTACAATTGCAGCTGTAGTTGCATCTCTCCACCACACCTGCGCTATATTTCCATGAGAGAGTGTGCCAAATGAGGAAGGCATCACTCTTATTTATACTAATTTGTCCAGTGACTTTTCTGGCAGGGCCGATCTGACTTTTTGGAAAATATATTTTCTGTTTATCTTTTTCTTCTAGAGCTGACTTTACTTCCAGAGCATTATAATTCTTTATTATTTTATGTGATGTCGACTTCTCTTATGGGATCTTCTTTGACTTCCAATGGTTTTCCTTTAATGTCTTGGCAACTTCATCTATAAGAAAGGTTATCCCGGAGGTGAATAACTCCCGCAGCTACCAGAAACATCAACAATTCAAGGAAACCCTAAAAACGTAGAAAGGAGCCTATACCACCACAGTCAAATCAAAATTCTTATTGAGGGGGAATTAAAGAAAAGGAATGACACACAAGCACACTTTTTGGATCAAAACTGGTTCCATGAGGGTCTCGTCACAGAATTCCATGACATGGGTGATGAGAACCCTAGCTCTCATAGAGCCGAGGGTTCGAATCCTCAATCAAGCAAACCAAAAACAAAAATGTTGAAGAAGAAAAAGAGAAGGGCTAGCCTTGATGTAATTCCTCCTCTCGAACGTAGGTGTGCACAGAGCATGGTTAAACAAAACCATATAGAGCAAAGGCCCAATCATAATGAACATGAAGATGAAGTTGTGATTGTTGAAAATTCTCCCACAAAACCAAGCCATAGGGGACAAGAAGATGAAGTCACTATTTATGAGAATCTATCCACAAGGCCAAATCAAGAAGACCCAGGGGATGAGGTTTTTATTTTCGAAATCCCACCTAAGAAGTTGAGGAATAATTTGCTACTATGAGTTCTCCCTCGTGCCCTAAAACCAAAAATAGCATGCCAAGATTTGATGATCATATGTTCTAGAGCCAATGGAGGTGGAAATAGATTTGAACCATGTATCGACTTCTTCAAAATTACAGAAGAGAAATAAAAAAATTCAAAGGTTGAAAGCATAAATTAGAGAGTTTGAGATCCTAGACTGTTATATCAAGAATGAGAATGAATCATTGAATAATCAAGTTGCCAAGCTTCAAAGGGAAAATGAGTAACTTGAGTCCGGAAATACATTATTGAGAAAACAAGCCAAGAGATGGTATAAGAAAGGTGAGCAGGTCAAGATACAAAACATGAGGCTAAAAATCAAGGCTATGATGTAGAAAAAGAAAAAAACAATATCCACCCTCAACAACTAACATGGACATCTTGATTAATGCAACAACAAGTACATAAAACAACTTAGAATCAGACACAATTTTGTTCAATTTGGCAAAATTTTAGGGGGCAGTGTTCTATTAAGGCTGTGGGAAAATTATATAGAATGGTTGAATGAGGACATGCAACACTTTCCGTGTTGGGAAGATGTTGGGTCCTTGTTTTGATTCTCTCACCACTGCTAGTCATACCTTTTTCCTTCCTTATATACCTCAATATTATCCCTTTTTGCCACATTATTCACATTTGTTACATGGTATGCATCTCAAGAAGGATTCCAACGTAAAAGTTATCTATTTTACATATTTCCTACTTTTGGTATGCAAATAGGTTGAATGTCATTTTACTAATCCAATTGTTACAGTAACCGCAGATCCTATAATAACTACTCAAATCTTGTAATGATTTTGATGTTTCTTATGGTTGCACCATTCCAAATGAAGAACCACCTCTTGGAGTTTGTTCCTGATCTTCCAGAGATGGTTATGTGTTCCTCAAACAAATCTTAGATCAAACAGGGTAAGCACGGTCAAACCTCTAGTCAACCGACGCTACAACAGGGGCATTACAAGATTAGTTTTGTCCACACCAACACCAGATCAACTCCGCGTAAGCAACCGGATCACATGGAGAATTTCATGCATTTCGTCATGAAATTCTCAGCATGAAAGGGGTGGTTAACAAATTCCATGTGTGATGGTCAAAGTAAGATGGTATAATGCAGATTCCATGTTCCTGGATTGGTGAATATCTTTATCCTTTGTTTCAATCAAAACAAGCTCCGTTCAGATCTTAGCCCCAAATACTTACGACTGGTTGGAAGGTTTGCAAGCTACGAGATTTGATGTTACCCTAGCTAGCATTGCTCTTTGTACATTGTAACTATCATATAAACCTTGGCTCAAAAATCTCGAGGCAACCAATCAATGTATGTATTTGTGTAGATGAATGGAGATATAGGGAGGACACATATCCAGACATAGAGAATTCATGAACATTGTCGTTATTTATTGTTAAACTTTATTATGAATTGTAAATGCAAGTCTGTTGATATTCAAATGGCGTGTTGATTATCGTTTAGTTCTGTGACTGTCCCTGCAGCGTAGCCCAAGCCAGGAAGGCCCCCCTATGTCTTGGTATCCGTTGTATTATCATTATTAGAGTAGTTTCTTTTATGCTTAATAGTGTGGTTTAATTAATTGTTGTCTTTTTATTTCCCATCGTGCGAAGATTGGAATTCATAAAATCTGTTGCATGTGAGTGCAAGCTACATAAAATATTCATCCACTGATTGCTATTGAACAAATTGCTTAAGAATATTGTTGCAGGAACATTCTAGTCTGTTGAACTGAATGAAAGATTGCGACCTGTGGTTTTAATAAGCACATTCTAGTAGATATCAATTCAATACTGGATATATTTATGTGGTGTAGTTTAGTCTTCATTTCTGTTTGTTTTCACTTTGAGTTTATTTCCAGATTTATGAACAAAGCACTTGTTCCTTGAGCCATGTTCGAATTGATTAAAATGGAGTATTACTACAAGAAGTGTTCGTCGAACATATGACTGTAACATGAGTTTCTACATTTGTAATTATAATAGATAATGGTTCAGAAGTAATTGTCTCCGTGTAAATTGATTTGTAGATGTTATTACTTTGTCATTCCAGTTCATAGATTAGTCATCTTTTATCAACGATGATTCATGGAAAGAGGAACTAACTAAATCGAGCCAACAGATAACTTGGTGACAGGGTCTTAGTAACTCGATCGACGCTAGAGTACATGATCATTGCCAAGCGTGATTAAGTTAGGTTTTGATTTATGAAGTGTGATGAGTGATGTAGTTTCCTTTTTCTTAGAAGCATATTAGAATGCGAGATAGGAATCTATAAGCCTGCACATACAATGCATGATATCTCACAGGTTTACGAAACTCTAGATTGATAATTAAACGTAACATAATTTATGCATATAAATTGCCTCACATTGATAAAAACATTGAAGTTGTAAGCAATGGAGATGTTGATGAAGGACACCATGAGAAAATGCCAAGAATGTAGAGCATTAACATCACAAGAAAAAGAAAGAAAGAAGTTGATGAAAGAAAGAAGAAGAAATTATTGAAGAAAGAAGATATTATCAACAGTTGACGAGGTTGCAGAAAACCATTGATCAGATCAATGTCAATGAGGAGGATGACAAAGATAGTACAAGGAAATTTATTGTGCCCATGCAACAACAACATGAAAGGATGCTTGTTGAGTTAGCGGTCCATGAAGAAAAGGGCACTTCATCTTTAGAGGGCATTGTATTTGTAAGAGTGAGTGGAAAGGATGAAGGTAGTAGTTCTTTGGATGCTACATGAGGTAATCACAATCTCATGTTAAGAAAACAATGAGGATGCTTGCGAGGGTAAAGATGAGGAAGTAAAATTATACTTGGAACGAGCTATGAAGTCAAATAAAGAAAAGAAGGAGGTATGAAGCTACCTGTGTATATGTTGATATGGCATATACATTTAGGACATAATAGAAGATTTTTTATAATAGCTAATAGCCTCACCTCAAGGTCATTCTTTCTATTTACCTAGGGAAGGGGCATCAATTCATCAACCTTTGTTTCTTTCCCTGTATGCCAAAGGACCTATGCAATAGTGTTTTTGAGCTACCAAATCCTTCATTAGACATATTGGAAGTAGACTCATCCGTAGATGACATGTTCTCACGGGATCTTAATATGAGTGAAAGCTCGACAAAATCTAAGACATTAGCCAATATGCCATGAATGACTAGATGTTAATCACAACATTTATGCTTTAGGAAGAGGCCAACAAGGATGCAAATAAATATATCCATCGTTCAATCCATCATCCACTGAGAATGTGTTGTTGTCTGGAGGAAAAAGTGCTCATGAGTATAAATAAAATAGATGGATAGCGCAATAGGGCTCATCTTAATAGTAGGCGAATAAAAGGATAAAATAGAAATACTAGCCTATATAAAATAAAATAAAGTAGTGTAGGCATAGAATATCCCAATAGGGCAGCTGGTCTCCTTCCTATAGTAGGGTATAGAATATCCCAATAAGCTATACTTAGAAACTATCTAAGAATAAATATGGATACCTACCACCCGAAATGGACACTCGAGGCGAGGGGAAAGGCTGTGACTCAATCTATCTTTTCATTTTCCTTCCCCAGCTCGCGTATTCCAGCTGGCTCTCTTCCTTCCCAGTTACTCACACTTACTCACCCTCTATTTGATTTGTTCCCCTCAAAGAGATAGCCATCGTTCAATCCATCATCCACTAGCCCAAATTTGATTGGGGATCATTTGTTAACCAATTTATTGTTGTGATCTCCACTGTCCAAATTTCACTCGCTTGATCTAACAATTAGCCAAATTTTGGGGTCTCTTGTCTATGCTTTTGATGTGAATACCCATGGATCGTCCCTCGGGAAGGTTTTGGCAATGAAATTTGATTTTTTTATACTTGTCAGGTTTTGAGACATTTATTTTTTATTAATAGGGTAGGTTTTAATTAATATTGGGGAAGTGGATATAAAAGGAAATGGGGAATTATAATAATTTATCCTTTCCCATGGAATAATGCTCTCGAAAGAGATAAAATAAAATAAAAAGAGATAAATTAGGTGGAAGAGGAAATAGGGTTGAATAGCTAGAGAAGATGAGAGGAGTTGTGCATGAAAATTGGAAGAAAAGAGAAAGAAGTGGAGAGGAAAACGAGAACAAAGAAGAGGAAAGGAATGAGAGAAAGAGTATGAACATGGAGAATAAAAGAAAATAAGAGAAGAAAGTGGAGAGAAGAAAGAAGAGGAAGGATGAATAAGATGAAAGAAGAATAAGACAAAGGGAAGAGGGGTAAATGGATAGAAGAGGACAAAAAGGAGGAAGGAACAAAGATGAAAAAGAATAAAAAAGAAGGAGGAGAAAGAAGAAAGGATAAGAAAGGTGAAGATAAAGATAGAGAGAGAATGAAAGGAAGAAAACCAATGAAGATCATAGAAGAAGTTCAAGTAATATATATATATATATATATATATATATATATTAAAAAAAGAAAATAATACAAAATAATCTTTGTTTGTATTTCAAGAAAATTTGTATGCTTGGCTAAGGTTAAGATTAGCAGGGTTATATATGTTGAGAATAAGTAAGCCCATGGAGGAATTGTAAATTGAATTTTCACAAATTTTTTGAAGTTTAATAGAAAGGCCCGTTGACCCAGTTTGGTAAAAGAATTCCTCTTTGTCTATATAGTAATTATAATGCGTTTGATTGGCTACACCTCTAGCATTTTTTCACTGTGAGCTTCAAAGCATATACTGCTCTTGTTTGTTTTGTGTAGATGGATTTAATTATGTAGGGAAATGGGAATTTTCCTTGTCATTAGGATTCCATCCTTATAATATTCTTAATAACTTTAAAAATATTAAAATTGAGAAGCCTTCAAATGCATATTTATGTGGAAGAGTTGATAGATCTGTTCCATCCTTACAATATTCTTAATAACTTTAAAAATATTAAAATTGAGAAGCCTTCAAATGCATATTTATGTGGAAGAGTTGATAGATCTGGTGCTTGGGCCTATTTTGATTGCATTTCTCAAGGAAACCCACCTGTATGTTGGGTAGGTGGGGTTATCTATCTAAATGATACACATGTACTAAAATTCAAATAGGTATGGGTAGGGGATCAAATAATTGTGGAAAACTCGTCTTTGAAACTAACCTTGTTGCTTGTAGCTGAAAAAATATGCTTATAAAATGCAAATCTTTGGAGATTCTTTACTGGTGATTAATTTTGACGCAAGGGATTAATTCTTTGGAAAAATTTATGTTGAGACCCATATGCAAAGAGATATAAAATTATAAAGCTGCATTTAATTGTATTTCTTTTCATCATGTTTATAGAGAAATGATTGAGCTTAGATGATCTATCCAAGGCTAGTCTTTTTCTAAATCTAGGTTTTTTTGTAAATCCGAGAGGAAGTAAAGGATCAAACCTCTAAATATATTCATCCATCTTTTTAATAGGAGATATTTAAGAGTTGTTTGATCTAAGTTATGTGGAGATATGTTACAAATGTCGTCTTTGATTTATCTATATTTCTCTCTATATATAAACGAGGAGCAAATATATGAGAAGCAAACTTTAATCACTTTTTGATGAGATTCTTTGGGAATATATATATATATATATATATATATATATATATATATATATATATATAATCTTATTATTTTTTTAGAAAAAAATTATTTTAAAACATGTACAACATGACTTTTTTTTTTAGGTGATTGATGAGGAAGTTGTTCTTATCTAATTTTATAATATAAACTTTAAAAAAAAAATAAAAAATACTTAAAAACATTATAAAATATAAATTTATTTTTAATAAATTTATAATCTGAATTTTTTAAAAAAAATAAAAAATATTTAAAAACATCTATAAAATATAAATTATATTTTTAATAAATGAAATTGTAATTTTCTTTTTCCAAAATAAAACAAAATTATTACATCACATAACAAATAATTTATTACATCAAATAACAAGTATATTCAAATATATTAATAAAAATAAATAAATTTACGAATAAAATTTAACACTCAATCCATTCAACAAGTTCACACCCAGCAAAAGAATCTATAATTATTAATATAATACAAATAGAAAAAATATCAAATAAAACAAAAGTGAGAAAGTAATAAGGTCTCAACGAGAAGTTGTGCATCTGCTCCGACTTCAGATCTTATGGAAGTCGGCAATGGGGGTAGGGTATATATTTTCTTTTATATCCTTCTCACTATTTGATAAATGATCCCGAAAATGAATTTGTAATTTCGTTGACTTTCATACTTCCATCTAACCACAATAAAAAAAATCCAAAAATATGTGCGGTTATTATTGATGGTTTACAACGACCTATTTCCTAAAATTGTTGCAATCGTTGGAATTAAGAAGAATGTGGATTGCTTCCAGCATTTAGAACATTGTTTCGAGCTTCTGGGAATCATTCCCCAAGCATTTTAAGGCGACCCACCTCCTTATTTTGCAAAAGGAGATTAGATTCTGGAAATGGGTAGTACTAAGGAGTCCCAGCATAGGAACATCAAGCTGATTTTGCTGGCGTTTCTGGCTGCAGCAAGCTATTGCAATTGCGTTGTGGAAACAGAGACGGTGTCAGTGGAACTTTACTACGAATCTCTGTGCCCTTATAGTGCAAACTTCATAGTTAATTACCTTGA
>JASDQU010245074.1:15523-34327 GCA_032191745.1 Picea mariana
ATATGCACAACAGAGTACATGATAATTATAAATACACAGACATGCAGTAACATAATTGAAACATCATCTGGTACTTATCTTTGAAAATGGTGGTAATTCCACCAACCAGATGAAGACCTTTCATGAACCTCCCAGACATAGACCACAATGATCATCAAGCTCAGCAGTGGGTCACCCTCGAGCTAGGACTAAGCTCCACCCCAAGGAAAGGAATCCTAGGCTAGGCTGAGGTTACAGGGAAACACACAGTCACAAGGAAGGAATTATCTCCTAGGAAGCACTCATACTCACCACCCATAGACTCTCCTTCCCCACATGCCTATTCCACCCCAGGAGTATACACCTTCTTTATCACCTAGACAGTCCTTCGGCTGCTAACCTCCCTTTCCTTGGGTTTCAGCAACAGACTGGACTGGAAGTCTCTAAGCTCTGTGGTAGCTACAAGGTTCCTTCTAGGAGTTCTCTCCTGCGCATTCTCTCACCTAGAGAGAATCGCTCACAGGCTAAGCAACCTGTTCTTCCAACTTCAATCACCTCTCTCACATGGAGTGAGTGTTCCATAAACTAGCCAACAAGACACACGCAGTCCAACACTGTGTGGCCACAACAAACAAGGGGGAAATCAGACACAGGCTATTCAAATAGGCTCAGCAATGATAGGATAGTCTCACATTTATGGCTTTGGGATAGATATTCCACACAAAGGCTCGATCTGTTTAGATAGAGGGTGTCTTGGCTTTCTAGAAATCAGCACATGCTATCCCCGAAATCAACACAAACTTTTCCCCATCGGTTTTAGAATTGCACGAGGTCTCTTGTAGAGGTCAGATTGATTCATGCTCAGACGGTCGGGTTGAATGGAGGAGGAACCCCCAATGCGGCTCATCTCAGCCATTTTATTTTCATATGCCTGGGTTGACACTTGTCACCCATGCAACTGCATGCATTCCTTCAGCATGCATTCCATCCATTCAGAAGTTGTTTGTCCTTCCAAAAGAACTTAGGATAAAATATATTATTCACATGTCTTTTGGAATAATATTATAATATTATTCCCAAGACTTAAGCCCCTAGGCTCAACACTTAGCCCTCTTCCCACCTTCCATCCCCTAATCCCTTACCCATTCTATGGAAGCTTAGTCCCCCATCACTCATTCATCATGGTCAGTCTGCACGCGATGGTGTTTATATTTTTATTAATTTTTTCCATAGATACATGTACAAAATTAGGCTCTTGGCCTTCAACACTTAGGCTCTCTGGCCTAATAATCACATAAGCCCACCAACTTATATTAACTTGGCTCACCAGCCTATAAAAACATAATTACAATTCATTTCATAAACATGATTTACAACAAGGCTCGACCTTGGGGACATTACAACATAGGTGGGCACGAGCGCCTCAAAAAATATGTCTCTAGTAAAGAGTCACGGGGCTTATCCCCTCAAAAATATACAAAAGGTGCCCTCGACATGTAATAATTCTAGCCTAAATAAGGGTGGGGCTTGTTGGCCCTGCCATAGTGAACAATGGTGTTGGCCAAACACCAAATAAGATGGACCCAGGTCCATGGTACCCCGACAACGTGAGTCTGCATGGACAGTGGGAGATCCTCGATATCCTCCATAGGAACTGTACGAGTAAGAGCGGTGAGGTTTCTCTCCACTTGCCTCAAAACTCTCTCAGCCTCTCTGACTAGAGGTCCCCTTGCTAGTGCTAGTCCACCGACTACAGATGGTCTTGCCTTTGGTCGAGGACTTCGCCTAGTCCTCGCAAAGTCTATTGGACACACAGGTCCCACATCTGCACATAATGAATACATATGTGTCAGATACTCTGGTATACAAAAAACATGATATATATGTAAAAACATAAAAATTAAATAACTTGGAAAACAAAAAAACAAACTTACCCATCTCTCCTCTCTCCTCTCTGGGAGGTACAGGCATGTCAAGATCTCTAGAATAGTTGATCCCGACATAGGGGTATTCCTCTATGGTGGGAATCTATCGTGCCCACCAAGAAAAAAAATTATCATCGAAGGCCTCAATAGTCATTCCCCTACCCTATCACGACAACAATGCCACCCATCTACATAACGTTGGGAGAGAGGGATCATGCCCTCATAGCGTCTCTCTAGGGATGAGACTTGGTACCCTCTCAAAGAAAAAGCAACAAAAAATAATCCCGAACCCAAAGTTTTTGTGTCCCCACATATGACACTCTGTCAACTGCCTCTTCATGCAGTCTAGTAAGGTGGTACTTCAGTTGAAAATTTGTGCATTTAAGCACTGAACCGCACAATTCATGTGCACTCGAGAAGCTTGATGTAAAGATTTTGATCCAATGATATGCCCAATGATAAAAACTATCGCTTTCAGCAATAGGTTAAAAATGTTGTTTATCGGCACCTGTGTGCCCACTTTGTCTGTGCTAGCCTAGCAATGGAGTCCAATCAACTCCTTTATGTTGTGGGGCCCATAGGGAAACATGTGAAAGTTGACTGGTTCCCCTATCCTTGAGAGGTCAGTCAGAAAGTAGATATCTTTAGTCATTAGAGTCAACGAGTGTCCCTCAAGCATGAATGCCTATGCATCCAGCTACCAGTAATCTACCAAGGCATTCAATAGCCTAGGTTGTGCATGCATAAATAGACACTGCAAGAATTTTAGCAAACCACACTACACCAATGCGGCAATATCATCAGGGTCCTCTTTGACCAAATTATCAATGTCCTCATGCTCCCTCTCCCTCCAATGAACATACATCCTGCATTTGACAAGTTCAGGGGGGGGTTAACTCTTGCATATTTTAAATTTTTCAACATGTTGGAGGGAATACACGAGCTGTAGTATACACAGTCACATATGCCCACATGTAGTATTTCCTCTACACACGTGCATACACTGGTTGTCATAGGATAGCCCATGTATACGTAGGGACGACCTTTTTAAAGGTCATCTCCCCCCAAAAAAATAAAAATAAATTCACAAATGAATATTTGAAATGCAAGAGGGGATAGTATGTAGTTACTTGGTCCAAGCAGAAGTTTGTTTTGTCCACTGAATCTCCCACAATCAACTCTTTTGAAAAAGGGGTGTTTCTGGCTTTTTGTCAATTTCTCAATTAGCAATGGTAATAATGAGCTGCTAGCTTCTATTTATAGACTTTTTGGCTCCTTTTTGTCATTTTTTAGACCCCTTTGTCATTTTTCTAGCCTGAAAATCATGTAATATGGTTCAAGATTTTCTTAGGGCATGTTACGATAAGTCTTACTTTGGGTATTGGGAATTTTTTTAGAGATTTGGGTCATTTTTAAGGTCCTTTGGTAAAAAGTCATTTTTCCAACTTGTTGCAACTAAGTTAGGATTTCACCTCCACTTTCTGTTTCTCGTTGTCTTTGTCACTTTTCCATAGGATCAACCCCACCGAGTTGCAACACAAAACCATCATTGTTGCTTTAGAAGTGTCATAATTTAGTGGTAGAGTCCCCCTTTCATGGATTCCCTAGGTAGATCCTAGTTGCCATTTTGGTATCCATGCCGTCACTAAACGACTATAGGCTCATGAGTCCTTATTATCTTTTCCTGATTATGAGTATGAGCCTCATTTGCATGATTCATTATGACTCTTGACCTCACCCTCAAGACTCCCAAAACACAACAGGTCTTCTTTTAAGCCCTTTTCAGACCCTCTAAACATGAAAAGGTTGTTGAACGATCTTGTTTCCCTTCACACTCACTAAATTGAAATTTGAAGGCACGTCTACCTGACGATAGTTTACCCCTTTTTCAGTTCGGATGGTCAACTGTATGAACAGAGGCATGCTCTAGGAGCCTTGATTCTCTAGAAGAGTATTCTCGGGTATATTTTTACCCCTTTTTCAGGCATGGGCGACTAAATTTATGAAAAAGGAACCCCCATAGAGTCCATAGTTAAGCTCTTTTCAGACTCCCTAAAATTGAAAATATCGTCGAGTGTCCTTGTTCCTTCACACTCTTTAAAATGGTCCAGAAGGGCATCTCATACAGAGTCCATAGTTAAGATTTTTTCAGACTCCTTAAAAATGAAAAAATTGTCGAGTGATCTTGTCTTTATCACACTCGTTAAAATGGTTTTGAGTAGACATTTTTTCGGTGCTAGTTTACCCCTTTTTCAAACCAACTAGACTACCTTCGAAAAGGGTACCCCAATGGAGTATCCTTTTACGTTTTTTCAGACTCTCTAAAAATGAAAAACCACCGAGCTTACCTTCTTTGGGCTCGTTAAAATTACATCGAAGGTTGTTATCATTGTGTCTTGTTAATCGCATTTGCATTCATGCGTCTTTGGCCTAGTGTCGGCTCCATGTTTCCCTCAACTGAACCATTTGAAGCATACCTTATATGCAAGCCTTGTAGCACTTTTTTCCTCTGCGTCTTGACACCTTGACCCATGGAGGGATTTTCTCGAGTGTCCTTTTCTTTCATATGTTTCTTGCTCTAAATATTAGTGTGTTCTTTGTGCTTAGAACTAGTATGTTTTCGACACTCGTTCCTCCTTTGTAACATATCATTCTTTTATTCTTTTTCAAGATTCCCAAAAAAATATTGAAAAAGTCAAAAAAATCAAATATACCCCAAAAAGAGGAAGGGAAAAGTATTTTCTTTTTTGTTGGCAGCACAATGAGTCGCCCTTGGACAAAGCACATCCTTCCATTTTTTCATCAAGATCAGGGAAATAATGTGACCTTAGGAAGCTATTCTCACTACATAGAGCTGTATCCTCCTTTGTTTGGTTATTCTTCCAAACATATGGAGAGTTTGTGTTGCCTCCAACATCATGAACTTATGTCAATACCATGCTTCCTGAGTCTCATCATTTTTCATGATGTTGTCTAAGGAAAGTTTTTACCAAGATTGAGTCGAACCTTTTGCAGTTTGTCTCTTGGCCTCATGCCTGACCATCCCAAAATCCCAATTAAGTATTTGTTCAAAATCAATGAATCCCTAAGCCTGATCATCAAAGATCCTCTAGTCTGTTCCCGACGAGTCGTCGAAGACCTCTGGGTAGTGAAGTCATACACCCATACTACACTCCTACCCAAGTTATGAATATTTTGAAGTTGTTTCTCGAGCTCTGAAGGCCTCATCTCTAGCCAGGCATCATTTTATTTTTGAATATGGATAATCTACATGTATATCTTTTTGATTTTGAGATGTATATCTACTGTGTATTTCTCACATATACACTTTATATAGTTACATGACATGGATCTGTAGTGTATTTGAATGGAATTCATGATTTTATTTGATTTCGAGCATGGGTATGCCCACCTTAGTGAGACAATTGTTATTTTGTAGATGGCACCTCCCAAAATCTGGTCCCTAGGCTCACTTCCTTCGTACGTTGGTGAATATTGGTAATGTATTTTGGCCATTAGATGCTCTTCTGACCTCACACATTAGGGTGCATTTGTTATAAACCTAATTTTCACCAGACATGCATACCTAGTATCAGGCCATCTCACTTGCCATTTTTTCCAAGCCACTACTGAAAAACTCTTCCAAACAACCATCTTTTTGAAGGCATACGCGCCCTACACTAATGTTGCACACATGTATACGCTAGCTGACCCACTACAACCCATGTATACTGACAAAATCACAAAACATAGAAAGTTGCAAACATAATACAGATTTCTGGGTAATTGCCTAAACTTTTTGACCACTCATAGTCGATCACTCAACTAGATAACTACCCTCTTCTATACTATAAAAGAAGAGGCAGGGGTCTCATTTAGAGGAGGAAGATAATAGCAAAGAAACTTTGCCCTTTTTTGTATTCCCCTTGCCCCAATCTTTTGCAACCATTTTGTGAGGAGAAGCATATGTGGAAGTGGTTGGTGAATAGTTGAAGAGGATCCCAGGACCAGGTTCGAGGAGCAGTGGCCGATATCACCATTATAAGTTACTTTTGTGAGGTTAATAAAAATAAGTACTTTTCCCGTCCCGCCATATGAGGTGTTCAATATTCAATTTTGATTATATTTTATTAGAATCTCTAACCCATTAAGTTCATAAATAAGATGCATGTTTGGAGTTCTTTGTTTGTTTGTTTATGAATGAAGTTTATCTTTGGGAGGAGATTTGTAGTCAAGGAGAAACTGAACAAAAAAGGATCTACATCAAACACGGAAGTCAAGGTAGATTAATTGGATCCTTTTACCGTTGTGTTTACATATCAATAATTGGGTCTATGATGGGATGATGGTAAAAAGTAGGAGACTTTAGATGGTCATTTCTACATGCATTACAGAACCCTTAGTGCTAGTCCATAGAGGGATTTCCCACCCACAACACTGAGGGAGGGGTTATGTCAGTGGTTTCAGGTGACTCAGACACAAGGGGAGTTTCAACATCCTCTTCTGAAATATCCTCTGAGATGGCCATAAAACACTTTTGTTCCTTACACTTGTGGTCTGGGAAATATTTGTCATCAAAATTATAACAAAGGCCTTTGAGTTGGCATTCATCCATTTCAGCCTTGATCAATTTTTGGATCTTTAGTGGAGGGGAGGGAGTAGTGGGATTTATTGGTTTAGTGCGAGGGATAAAGGAGGGTTTTCAGTTTTGAGAAGATACAACATGTTGTGCTTATTTATCTCTTTTAGTGTCCTCCACCCAACTTTGAGGCTGAGCCATGAGGACATGGGCCCGAATCCCATCCTTGAGGCCAATGATAAAAAACTCTCAGAAAAAGGCATCAGACATGTCCTTTGTCCGAAAATCCATTTGGGTTACCCAACTAGTGGGATCTGAGCCATCAAATTTGGTCACATCCACTCGCAGAAGGCGTAGGTCACATTGAAAGTGATGGTGCTGAAATTTAGAGGAATGTTCAGCTTTAGTATCTAAAGGTGGGTCAGGTAAAGGGTTATCTATCGAGACATGCATCTTGGTGTAGAGCATCAAAACGATAGATTCAAGCTGGGTAGTCAGGTCTTATTTGATTTCCTCCATTGAGGACTACAGGGGGTATAAACATTGGCACTAAGTTGTTTCACTTCTTGTTGGGTCTCGGTGAAATTAGATTGCAATGTATTGAAGCGAGATTCTAGTTCTTGGCTATGTGTATGGGCCATGATGATGAGGAAACCGAAATGGGGTGGGTGGGGTCAAAAGTTTTGCTAATAAATGATATGTATGAATGTGATAAGGGTGAAGAGATGAATCCAATCGAATAGGTCTCAAATAATGGTGGACCTTTTTATTATTTTATTATTTTTTTTAACACTTGTGGATTTATACTCCGGTCTGAAGAATACTGCAGTGATGAAATGCCCAAATGCTTAACCAGGAAGAAATGTGTAGTTATTTGGAAACCTGAACACAGTTGCGTGACAAGAGATCTTGTCTATTTTAATTTGTTAATGTTTCTGTCCCCAAAGGTTAGGTATTCAAGGGTTCTACAGAAAAGGGTTCTCCCTGTGTTATATCTCTCTGATATACGTGAGGGGTCCAACAGTAGTACTCAGCCCAATATATCAGGGAACTAACTAAGGAGGATAGACTGTACCCTTAGTCGTACTAACCAACTACCCAGGTACTAGAGAGTATCTTCCCAAGTGTTGTTCTCAGTGGTACTATAGCAGTTAGGCGACCGATCAATTTATCTAAAGAGGGATTCAGGTAATCTAGGTCGATTCGTACATAGGTGTTGTATGATGCACTACGACTAGAAGGGGTACCAACATGGGTTACAAGGATGGCCAACATATGTGTGCTTAAGTGCCACTTGTATTTCCTACGTGTATGAATCCCTAAACCATGGGTTTATGTGAGTAATGACATATCTCCATGGCTTAAAGACATCGAAATACGTCTCTACCTTGAAAAAAAAATTATCCCACAATTTTTTCCGAGGAAAGTGCTCTGATACGACTTGTAATATACCAGATACAAAAAGTATGTAGAACAGAAATAAAATGCTAGAAATGGCAAAATGACAACAATATAACCAGAACAATCACCACAATAGCACTGAAATGATATAAGAATAACAATAGAAATAACACTTTGATTCTGAAAGAAATGTTCATGGGCCTCTTAGAGGGGGAAACCTCTAGTTGAGCAAAGCTCTTTTACAATAATATCCAAGCTAGGTTTCTCATACCCTCGAACCCTATTTATACTAAATATGTCTACAAAAGAAGCATCTAGAGGAATATCCTATAGATGCAAAAGCTTCTATTGGGACTTCTTACATTCGACTTATTCTATTTTATTGAAAGGCCTTATTAATATTGACCTTTATTACTTCCGAATATATTGTTCTACCTTTGTGCGAGTTAGGACCCTAACACTCTGTACATTTATTTCATTAATATAAATCGTGCATTATTGTATATCTGTGTTTATGATTACATCTATGATACATTTATGTTATATTATTGGATATCTATGATATCTCTGTGAATTTCTTTATTATATCTCCGCTCTCATTTTGTGCCGAAAATAAATCTAGATCAATGTTGGGACCAAAGAATAGATTCCATACATCTTTATAAAACTGCTTCCAAGGGAATATTGTGAGTATCTTTGCTAGAATCTTGGCATACTTTCTTCCCCACTATGATTTTGAATGTTATTTTTATATGTATTATATTTACACGAGGAAGGAACATAAAGAGGATAGTTCAATTTGGGGGAGCAGTATCAGGGAGAGTTCAATAAGGGGGAGAAGCCCTAGGGACAATTTAGATGGGGGGAGTAACCCCAATGGGAAGTTACCTTTTCCATTGATTTCAAAGGGGGAGATATTCATCATATGCATGGAGAGAGAGTTAGATTTTTGTAGATATAGCACAGAGGCATGATTCTAGGGGGAGCTATGGTCATAGGGGGAGCATGAGTGATATGACTTCAGTGTTGCATTAAAGTGTTTCCATCAATGCCAAAGGGGGAGATTGTATATTAATTGGGTTGGTTTTCATTGATGTCAACCCTTGAAGCAAGTCTAGTAGAAAATTTCGGTATCCCCAATAGTATGGTTAAGGGACCCAAGTTTGTTTGAGGTATTAGGGCATGAATATCTATGAATATACAAGTAAGACTATTCTAGATGGATAGTACTTGTTTCATTTTTGGTGATATGTGGTACATTACATAACACCTCATGATTAGTGAGTTATGTCTTTTTGAATTTGTAGAACCCCCTCATGAGTCATCTAGAATCCCCTAGAAGTTCAAAGAAGTCAATTTATTCTAGAAGCTCCTAGAATACGTTTACTAGTCAAACTGGTTGTAATTAGGAGCTAATCATGAGTTAACTAGTTGCAAAACACATAATTAAAAATAAATTAGTTGCAACTAGAAGTGGTGATTTTACTATTTTTGGAAAAAGTGGTTCTAAGTGGACAATGTGGTTAGAAGTGGGTTATCCCTAAAAGAATGAAGCTGGGTAAAGTAGTTAGAAGATAATCCCTGTGGGAAGCTACTTGGAGAGTATATATAAGAGAGAACGGGTCTCCTATTAGCACCTATTGAGCACATTGAATATCTGTTATTTTTTGAAAGGTTTATTGTAGGTACTCATTGATACATCAAAAGTTATGCAAGTATAAGGAAACATAGAAGGGTTGATGGCAAAAGTTTCGGATTTGCAAAATTTCTAAAAAAAGCTCTAGTTTTTTAGGTGTATGTGGGCTGCAGTGGAGAAAGGAGCATACATACATGGGATGCAGTGGAGGAATGTGTGTACATATGTGGGATGTAGAAGAGGAGGTTGTGTATAGTTGGGAAAATACATAAAAAAATGAGTAGATGTGGATTCCATGTCTCTAGAGTCTGAAAGAAAGTTACTAGGAAGGTCTATAGTGACTAGGTACAATAGATCTATCTACAGGTTCAAAAGGTATGTCATATTATTATGTGTAGTTGGATATTGTTTTCTACATGAGATATGGTTATGGGAGATTGAGGATTTTTCCTAGAGAGGATGTTGGTTGTCTAGCACTTATTGTATGAGCTAGATCTACAAAAATACAATGTTGGTATGTTTGGTATTTATCATTGGTACATATTGTTGGTTTGAGTGTTGAGGAATATCTTGTATTTCTTGGTATATGGTTGAGGGTTTTGCGGTACATGGTTGGGGTATTTTGATTGTGATATATTATTGAAGTTGTTGGTTTAGTTTGAGGCTGCATATCAATGAGGGTTTGATGTCTAGTCTATGTGAGGGATTATTACACATGATTATGATTATATGCACATGTATGGAACATGACTATAGATACATAGATGCACATGGTTTGAGTGATATTATTGCAATATTGTGTATGAGATCTAGGTTATCAGATCTGATTTATTGAGGAGATTATTGATACATGTTGTTGGTATATTTAGTATATGTTGGTACATGTTATTGGTATAGGTTGATTATAAGTTACTGGTATAATTTTCTTATAGGTTATTGGTACAGGTTAGTTACAGGTTGCTAGCACAGATTGGTATAGGTTTATAGTGGTATACTTTATGGTGACAGTGTGGCAGTGGTTTCATCAGTTATTTGACACTTATATTTTAGGGCGGTTCGATGGGGCAAGGATAAGAGGTTTTATCCACCTTCTAGTTATAGACAGAGAACATAGGGGGTTGTAGCCTCCTTCTGGTTATAGCCAGAGAATTAGGGAGTTGGAGCTTACCTGAGGTTCTAGCCTGAAAATATAGGGGGTTGGAGCTTCCTTCCAATTGCAACTACGAAACAAAGGAAGTTGGTACTTCCAATGAATGTAATTCTTAAATACATATACGAAAAATCATTTTGTGGTTTTCTCCTGCATTGGGTTTCCACATAAAAAAATATATTGGTGTATTGTGTATTTGTATGATTGTTCATTGTTCATGGTTTATTTATTCTTCACTTGTTGAATGATATTGATAAATTGATCATAAAGATAAACAACAATTATATATTGTGTTTAAAAAGGATTAAAAATACTGATTCACCCCCCCTCTGAGTAATCCAACAATGTATATATTTTTTTCAAATTTTAGACAAATTATCGAGCCTACTTTCATAATAAATGTTTTTTAATTTATAATTGATTTATATTCAATTTAAATTTCTATTTTAAATTCTCTCATTTATATAGGTAACCAATTCTTTTATTTGTATTGACAGAATTTCTAAAACATTATTATGGCTTGTAAGGTTCCAGTTTTTAAACTAAATATTTAATACCATATGTAGTACCTCTCCCCATATTCTCAACCATGACAAGGGTGTTATGCAATAATATCTACTCAATTAAATATATTTTCTTGATTCTAATTACAAATTAAGTTCTTTATTAATTATAAAAGGTATGTTTTATTATATTTTTGTTTCTCTTTAAATGGAATAATATTGTGTGCAATTTGTGAAAAGGGTGTGCAACTTATACTAACGTAAAGATTGTGTGTCAAGTAAAAAAAATAATGGATTTAATACTTAGAAAGCCTAACTCTAAGATAACTTTACCATCGTCAAACCTATCTCATTCATGAGGTAAATAACGAAAAGCATGAAAGAGAAACATTTACATGAACAAGGAGTTTAAAAAGAATAAAAATAATTTCATTAATAAATGAATGAGGCCAAAATAACACCTGTGAAGTGATATTGATGAAGACAATGCACTGCAAATTCCATACTTGGGATGGATCGTTGAATTACTTGGTTTGTAAATGACTTCCTTGGTTGATAAGAAAGGTATTAGACAAGACATACACTATCAAGAAGAAGAGTTCTTCAATATTTTGGTGGAATTTCAACAACATAGCCTTACTTTTGATAATGGATGGATGGATGGAGTGACCTCAAGGATAAGCCTTACCGATATGCACCATCATAGTCCATGTATCCCTTGACTATACACACTTTCACACCATTTTCACTTACATAACTTAGGAAAAAACTTTTTCTAATGTTATTTTCACTTAATTAAAGTCATAATCCCCTTTTATGACTTAATCCTCTCTATATTTTATTTAAATAAAAAATAAAAATAAATTAGTGGTGTAACATCCCTGTTTTTAATCCCCACAAATTGTAATGTAATTGTATAAATGTGAATTAGGATGGTGAACCAATATGATTGGGGCAAAGAGCCCATATTGATTAATATGGTCAGGGACCAAAGTTTATATTATAAACATTGAAATGATTACTAAATGTAGTGATTGTTGGCTATGATATGAGAGGGAGGAAAACAATGGGGGGTTATTATTCCACAAGAGAGAGGGGTACTATGACCAATGAAGGCGGTATAATTCTTTGGTTGTGCAGGTTGTGGGGAAGAAAGAGAGAGGGACTATGACTGGTGAAGGGGGTACATTCCTTGGGTTGTGCAGGTTGTGGGGAATAAAGAACTAGTGGGTTAGAATTGTTGTAGGTATAAATGTGAATTAGGATGACGAGCCAATAAGATTGGGGAAAAGAGCCCATATTCATTAATATGGTTGGGAGCCAAATTGTATATTATAAACATTGAAATGATTACTAAAAGTAGTGATTGTTGGCTACAATACGAGAGGGAGGAAAACAATGGGGGTTTATTATTCCACAAGAAAGAGGAGTACTATGACCAATGAAGCGGTTACAATTCTTGGGTTGTGTAGTTTGTGGGGAAGAAAGAGAGAGGGACTATGAATGGTGAAGGGGGTACATTCCTTGGGTTTTGCAGGTCATGGGGAAGAAAGAACCAATGGGTTAGAATTGTTGTAGGAGTGGAACTTGGGTTTTGGGTTTCTGATTGTGGAGAGAGGAAAACTAGAGTGCCATATCTCCTTGTGCACTCATAGCCTCAACTTGAGGGATTCCTACTGTTGATATTTGGAACAATAGTCCTATTGTTGGAGAAATTTCTATTTTTGACACACTAGTTCAGTGGGAGTAACACTAGTTCATTGGGAGTTAACTGACTAGTTCTATTTTAGACTTTTTAATCTTAGACCATCACTATTATACATGCATTCCTAATTATAGGATGTCATTGCCTATATGAGTGAAGAGCACTCACTCATTGATAGGACAATAATATACATCGATTCTCATTATTTATTGTGTATCTCTCTTCCTTTTCTTGATAAGATTTGTTTGTGCATTCTTTAGCTAGATCTCCTCTATAGGTTTCCATGAAACACTGACATGGTATCAGATCTATGTTTCTTGGAGCAATCCAAACAATCCAAATAATAAGGAAAATTGGAGTTTCGGCGAGCTAAATCTGTGGTCGTACCTTTCAACAATTATTCCTCCCAAAATATTATGTTTTGAGGAAACGACCTACAAGGAAATTAAATCAAACCATTTTGGAAAGGGGTTTTCAATCCTTTGGCGATATTCTTCACCGTTTGCTTAGAAAGTAATCCGCAAGATAGCCTCTTGAAACTGATACAAATCCATGGTCGTACCTTTCCACAATGATTGCTCCCAAAGTATTAATGTTTTGAGGAACGACCCACGTGGAAAGTAAATCGACCCATTCTGCAAGTGGTTTTTCAACTGTTTGGTGAGATTTCTCACTGTTTGATTATAAATTAAGTAGGAATATCATCTTCTGAAAGTAATATGATTTTTCACTTAAAGTGCCCTTTCTACTGTGATTTCATAATTTTTCACTTGCAGATTGAGAGTAAATTTTTAGGGGTTCTTAGAAACAGTGGGAGATATGGATAGGGAAACTATTATACAGTCAAACTTGGTGGTAATCCTCACACCATACAATTATTTTGATTGAAATCCCAAGGCAGAATTCCAAATCATAAGGAAAGGATTGTATAATTTGACGATGGTGACAAAAATATAACCTACATCAATGATTAAGAAGATGAGATGGGAAAACCGTAAGGATGAGGCCACAATACTACTTCTTGAGTCAATATCCATTGATTTATGGTTTCATGTTGCTGCATGCAAGACTCCAAACTAGATCTGGACCACCCTGGAAGGACTCTTTGGAAAGAAGGATGATATGCGAGGTCATATGCTTGAGGTAGAGTTGAATACCTTAGACCCTAAAAGTTTTGATAATAAACAAGATTTCTTTACTAAATTTAAATCTTTGATTTTAGTCTTGGGTGAATGTGGTATTGAAAAGTCTACACAAGAGAAACAACTTATTCTAACAATCTTGTCCAAGCTAGGACGAGAATACACTCTATATGTCTCCAATTTCCATTTTAGCTGATGTATTTTTGGAACAAATTGGAAAATGCCTACTTTGGCTCAGTTCATTGAGTCTCTTACACAAGAGAAGAAAAATCTCATATAGATGGGCCTCATGAAATATACCAAAGCACATGCACTCACCGTGCATGATGGAAAAGGGTCATCCAAACAAAACGGGAAGGAGGGATATTCCAAACCCTTTAATGATTCTTCAGGTTCCAAAGACTCTTCATATTCCAAGAAGAAGAAGAAGGGAAAGCAGTGTACTTACTACAATAAACTAAATCATGAAGAATCCACATGCATGAAGAAATAGATTGATCTTATGGAACAAGAAATTCAACAAAACAACCTTGGAAACTTCATTCCAGAGGGAGTCACAAAGTAGAAGGAAGAAGATCCTACTCCTAAGAAAGGTAATCATCATGCTCTGGTTGCAATTAATTCCACATCTGATTCATGGATTATAGATTCCGGTGCATCCCATCATATGGTAGAGAAAGAGGAAGTTTTCTCTTCTTTGAGTCCATGCTCAAGACCCCCTATTCTCATGGGGGATTATACTCTAGTAGCAGTAGCAGGAGAAGGGAGAGTGGAACTCCACAATGGCAGTTTTGAGAATGTTCTACATGTTGCAAAGATTTCTATGAATCTGCTCTCAGTTTATCATATTNTTTTACCTTTCTTTGAGTCCATGCTCAAGACCCCCTATTCTCATGGGGGATTATACTCTAGTAGCAGTAGCAGGAGAAGGGAGAGTGGAACTCCACAATGGCAGTTTTGAGAATGTTCTACATGTTGCAAAGATTTCTATGAATCTGCTCTCAGTTTATCATATTACTCAGAAAGGTAAAAAGGTTTAATTTACGTCAGATTTAGTTTCAGTAATTGACATACATGACAATTCAATCATTGCAATTGGTGAGGTGGATCACAAGTCAAGGTTTTATAAATTCACTAAGTTTTCTGATGATGACTCCTCTATTCTACTTACACATAAGGAGATTACTTTGCATGCACCTCCAGTGCAAATGCATATACTCTTGTTCTTCCATCAGTTTTAGACATCAGAGGTGATTCCGTACACTCAGATTCTATACATGGAAATAAGAAGGTAGTACAGCCAAATAAGAATCCAGTGATGAAGCTTCAACACATGCCTAAGAAGGCACAGACCACACTTTAGGAAGAAGACAACCTTGTAGGGAATCCATTGGATTCAAAGAGGACTCAATCTCACTATAAGGATCCTTCTCATGTCCTTTCAGCTTCAAAACATGTGATGCCCATGCATTGTTATATGGTTCAATATATTGATCCACATACCTATAATAAGGATGTGGGAAATCCATTATGGTAAGTAGCCATGCAGGAGGAGCATGAATCTCTCCTAGAGAATCAAACTTGGGATCTGGTTCCACTTCCACCGGGAAGGAAACTTATCAGATGCAAATGGGTCTATAGGACCAAGAGAGCAACAGATGGTCAAGTGAGCAGGTATAAGGCCAAATTAGTTGCAAAAGGATTTCAATAGATTCATGGGATAGATTATGATGATACCTTTTCTCCTGTAGCAAATATGGACTCCATTCACTTGGCTCTAGCCATTGCAGAAGCCAAAGGATGGGAAGTTCACTAGATGGATGTGAAGAATGATTTTCTTCATGGTGACCTTTAAGAGGACATCTACATGGAGCAACCACATGGGTTTATTCAGAACTCATCTTTAGTATGCAGAATAAAGAAGTCTCTCTATGGCCTCAAGAAGGCACCTAGATCATGGTTTGCAAATATGGATTCGTACTTGCTTTCACATGATTTTGTTAGATGTAAATCTGATTCCAATGTTTACATGTTGAGGACTACTAACTCTGTCATGATATTAGTACTCTATGTTGATGATATTTTGATCACTGGTAGCTCTTCTTCAACCATTTCTTTGGTCAAAGACATTTTTTATGACAGGTTCTCTATGATGGACATGGGTCCACTACACTTATTTCTTGGTCTTGAGATTAGTCAGGATGCTTTTGGCATCATAATTTCTCAAGCTAAGTATGTCAGGGATCTTCTAGATAGATTCCACATGACAAAATGTAAGTCTACACTTACACCCTTCTTATCTGGGATCAGACTTGAGGATGGCGGGGATACACCATTAGTGGACAACAATTTGTATCGACGGTTGGTGGGGAGTCTTCTTATTAAGAACCAAATATCAATATAGCATAAAAAAACCTTAGAAAAAGTACTCAACGCCTTGAAAAAGAGATAATTTCAGATAATAAGCCTCTTAGAGGGGGAAACCTCCTTTACCCCACTTAAATGTTCAAGTACAAGATGATTCTAAATTAAAATTTCTCCTTGGTATATATAGGAGACTAGGAGGTATAATTACAACTGATGGAATAAAGCCAACATAAATTAAATAACATTACTAATGTAATATGCCCCAATTAAGGGGTAATGAGCCAATATTAGGGCTTAACATGCCCCTCCCCTTGATACAAGTGTTGTCTTCAATACTTGATTAACTCTGGATGCTTCTGTATAAAAGAATCATCTTCCCAAGTGGAATCTTTAGCCAGTAGTTTCCTCCATTTAATGAGATACTTTGAAATGGATCTATTCCTCAGTTGGCAAATTCTTATGTCAGTGATGGCTTTAGGCTCCAATATGATTTTCCCTTCCTCGTAAAGTTCTATAAATATAGTTTGAACTGGGATCTTGTCACCTATAACCTTCTTTAAGCATGGAACATGGAAAACTGGGTGTACTCGCGAAGATGCAGGCAACTCCAATTTGTATGCCATAGTACCAATATTTTGCAACACCTTATAAGGGCCATAGTACTTTGGTGATAATTTATTATTCTTCTTGGCTTGCTTGAGGGACATCTGTTTGTATGGTTGTAGCCTTAAAAACACCCGATCCCCTACTTCAAAACTTCTTTCACTACGATGTTGATCTGCTTGTTGTTTCATGCGATTTTGTGCCATGGTCAAATTGTCCTTTAAGATTTGGAGAACTTGTCTTTGATTCTCGATGTGATATTCCACTTCTTGAACCATAAATTTTTCTTTTAGAGAATAAGTGATGGAAGGAAGGTGGTATCCATAAAGTGCCATAAATGGTGTCATTTTTGTTGCAGTATGAAAGGAGGTGTTATACCACCATTCTACCAAGGGTAACCATTTGAACCATTGTGTTTGTTTATCAAAGACAAAGCAATGAAGGTAGCCTTCCAGACATTTGTTCACTATCTTGGTTTGTCCATCAGATTATGGATGATAGGATGAGCTATGAGCCAATTGAGTACCTAAACAAGAAAATAATTCTGTCCAAAAATGTCCAGTGAAGATGGGATCTCTATCACTTACAATAATCTTTTGGCTACCATGTAGCTTTTGAACTGTCTCCATGAATGCAGTGGAAACTATACTAGCTTTGAAGGGATGAGAGAGTGCACAAAAGTGTGCGTACTTGGTCAGTCTATCAACAATCACCATGATGAAACTCTTTCCTTCAGACTTCAGTAACCTTGTGATGAAATCCATGGAAACCTCCTCCGAGCACTGACTTAGGATGGATAATGGTTGTAGAAGACTTGGGGTCTTAATCGTTTCCGCATTGTTTTGTTGGAAAACCAAACATTCTGCCACAAACCTTTGAACATTAGTTTTAAGGCCATCCCAAAAAAAATCCTTCTTGACTCTATGGTAGGTTTTCAAAAATCCTGAGTGCCCTCCTACTAGAGAGGTGTGCAATTCTAATAGTACCTTTTGTTTGAGTTGGGAGTTCTTACATAAATATAAGTGATCTTTGTACCATAGTGAATCATTTTTCCATGTAAATGTATCTGATGCAATGGAATCCTAATGCAACCTTTGAATGAGAGTCCACACTTTTTCGTCATTCTTCCATTCATCCCTTGCTTCTATTATCCAATCGGGTTGGATGCTTGAGATAAAACAGAGAAAGGCCTCAACATATTCATCCTTTCTTGAGAGTGCATCTGCCACAACATTTTTCTTCCCCGTTTTATAGACGATTTCAAAATCATAACCCAATATCTTGGTTACCCATTTTTGTTGTCCTTTTGAAGATAGTCTTTGTTCCAAGAAGTATTTAAGACTATCATGATCTATTTTAACCTTGAAGTGCCTACCTATTAGGTAAGGACGCCATTTATTCAATGCATGTAGTATTTCCATCATTTCCTTATCATAAATGGGTTTGTGTAAGTCCTTTCCCTTGAGTTTTTGACTTTCAAAAGCCAGGGGCCTTCCTTCTTGCAGTAGGACAACACCAATTCCATTTCACGAGGCATCACATTCCACAATAAAGGTTTTTGTGAAGTCTGGAGTGGCCAAGATAGGAGATTTGCACATCACCTCTTTAATTTGTTCAAAATATTTATCTACCTCCAGAGTCTATGAAAATGCATCCTTCTTAGTTAGTGCTGTTAAAGGTGTTGCTATTCTTCCATAGTTCCAAACAAACTTGCAGTAGTAACCTGTCAAACCCAAAAATCCTCTAAGATTCTTCAATGTTTTGGGAATCAACCAGTCCATCATGGCCTTAATCTTGTTAGGGTCTACCTTGAC
>JASDQU010245074.1:59113-70927 GCA_032191745.1 Picea mariana
TTGAATGAATGATCATGAAGTCAACAGGGTATTCCCACGAAGCTAAAGTCACAACGATGTCATCAAGAACTTCAGCAGGTTTTATAGTGGTTTTGTCTTCCAGTTCAAGTACTGTAGCAGTAGGGCGCATAAATTGAACTAATTGTAACAGTTCCACTGTGGTGCTGGTCATTATATTAATGGCTGCACCTAAATCAACTAAAGTATTACCAATAGATACATTGTTGATGGTCACTGAAACTATTGGGTTTCCTGGGTTGGCATACTTTACAATTTTATGTGTTTCAGAAATATAATTTGACAGTTGTCCTACTAGATGTATTGTGGGTGGATCTTTTTGTTTTCGACCTGGTTTCTTGATGTAGAGTTCTTTGATAGTTTTGGCATAGATGGGAACATCTTTGATTGCCTGTAACAATGGAATCTTAACACAGACATTTCTCAATTCATTCATAATGTCAAACTCAGTTTGCACAATCGGTTTTTCAATGAGAAGCCTTTCAGAAAAAGGAGGTGTTTGGGGGGCCTGAGTTTGTGTGTTGGGATGTGATTCAGTTTCTTTCTGCTTTGGAATGATAACATCCTGCAGGGGTATCTCAGTTGATAAATTATATGCAGGCTCATCCTCTTGTTCTTCAATGATTGCCTTTGGTGCTGTTTTTGTTACGGGCTGTCTTTTATTTAAAACTTTTCCAGATCTCAGCTGTATTTCTTGTATAGACACAGGGTTTATGTTGTAAGCTAGATAGTTCTGGAAATCAGTGTTATGGAGTGGTAGGGGTGGTCTGTGGTTTGGATTTGGAATGGGTTGAGCGGGAAGAATGGTAGGACGTGGTGGATTCTGAGGCTACTGAGGATTTTGTGGAATGGGTGGTAATGGAGGTGGAGTAAAACCAAGCAGTAACTGTTGCAATGGAGGTGGAGTAAATCCAAGCAACAGCTGTTGCAAATTTGGAGGGTATTGCATGCATGGATTCTGGGGCATTGGCACTGCATGCTGCTGTTGATTATTCCCAAAGTTTGGATTTCTCCATCCCTGGTACCAAGGTTGAGCAGGGACATTTTGTGGAGGCCATCTTGGCCAGTTCCATGGGTGTTGTTGTTGTTGAGAGAAGGGTGGATAGTAGCTGGAAGATTGTGGGGATGGTTCTTGGTATGCATTTGCATTGGGATTTCTAGGCTGCCAAGGCTTCTTAGGTGCAGATTGAGCCCCTGGAGCTTCCCCTCCCTTGAATATTGCCTGCAGTCCAGGTAAGGATGGACAGTCTTCTGTTTTATGATTTTCAATACATATTGCACATACAGAAACATTGTCCAAGGGACATTCTCGTAAAGGATGCATTTTTCTGCATTTTGGGCAAAATATATTGAGGACAGGGTTTTCCTCTTCCTGCTTTTTCTTTATCTTCAAGGTGTCTAGTTGAGAGCCAATTGTTCCTAACAGGTCTATTTTAAAGTTTTCCAAAAGGTTTCCCAATTCAACTTTAGTAACTCCACCAGCTGTAGATGTTTTGGTATTCTTGTTGACCAGTTCTCTCACACTTTTTGTAGCTTTCCCTTTACTTCTTGAGTAAGTCCTACAGATTTCACTAATTGCTTCAAAATTCTTTTGATAAATGTCTCCTGAAGCCATTAAATTGAGGGTATCAATGTATTCCTCGAAAACTCATTTCAAGAAAAGAGTCTTGATTGCTTCATCCTGGAGATCACTGTATTTAGATTTCTGATGGGTAAAGGTGAATCTTTCTAGAAAATCCTCAAGGCTTTCTTCATCTTACTGTTGCAGTTTGAAGATTTCATTTCGAGAATCCTTGATTCTACAATAGTCCTGGTACTTCTTCAAAAATTTTACCTTCATATCTTCCCAAGATCTAATGATGTATTCTCCCAAACTCATGAACCAACGTAATGCAGAATCTTTCAGGGTGGCAGGAAATAATTTCAGTTTGTGTGCATCCTGGAGGTAGTTATAGCTCTTGCAGAGGATGTCGAATTCAAAAATAAAGACATTAGGGTCCTCACTTATTTTCCCATGGAAGGTTGGTAGTGCTGACAGTGGGATATTTTTCATGGTGACATTATGGACTAAGTCCAAAATAGGAAATCCAAAGGTGTTTTCTGATGCTACCTCATTCTCTGCTTGTTCTTCCCCTTCATTTTCAATATGAAGATCCTCATGTAAGTTTCTCCCTCTATCTCCCATGGTAAAAGGATTACCAAGAATTGTATATACAATCCGATCTTTCTTTGGTGAGGGTGTGAAATCCCACCTTTCTGGATTCTTTTTGTTAGAAGTTTTATCTCCTATTGGTCTTTTTGAGGATCCTATGGCCTTCAATGTCACAGCTGTAGTTGTTATCTGTGAAACTTCAGGATTAGAGTTTCTGAGAAAAGATTGTATTTTCTCTGGACCAACTGTGTCATCCAGGGCTGGATCACCAAGATTTTGAGTTTGCTGATGTATGGTGTTTCCTGGTTCTAGGATTTGTTCTACTGTTTCCTCAGCCAGAATTTCACTTTCAGTTTCTATCACTCTTTGGGTGGAGGTTTCTTCTTCTTTTTGTGGTTTTATATTTTTCCTAAATCTACCTATAGGATCTCTATTTCTCATGAAGTCATGCTAAATGAAATGAAAGAACTAAGAATGAGTTTCAGAGTACCTGTGATAATTGATATGTCGGTTTTCACCCTTTTTGTTTCCACAGCTGCTCTTACTATCAACTTGTTAACACACCAAACCAAGCTAAGTGCATTCTAAAATTAATCAAGACAATTATCTTTTTACCTTTTAAACAGCTCCCCGGCAACGGCGCCAAAAATGTCAGGCTGCTAAATTGAAGCTTTTAAGTGACCTGAAACACTAAATTGTCAAACCAGGGTTGGTAAACTTTGAGCTGATACACAGTATGTGCGGGTAAGACTTTAGTCTCTATCTGAATGCTATCCTTAGAATAAAACACACACTCATTCTGAGAACTTGAATCTTAATGACTATCTCGAAGCTTAGCATTTCCTATTTAAGTCATCAACAGAAAACAGTCTTGTGCTCAAATGATGGTACTGCTATTCTTATTCAAAAGTGTGGTCCCACAAGATTATTTTACCTCTATGTCCAATCATCTACCATCATCATTTCTATTCAAGTCATGACACAAAGAGTATTTTCGAAAATGCATTCAATCTGGTCATCAAAATGAAGCTAAAGCTGTCTATAAGAAAACTAAGTACTTTCCTACTTACTGGTACCAGGAGCTCCCCTTTGATTTAACTGTAATCTAACTGTTCTAAGTAAGCAGTATAACTAACTGTCTAACAAAGCAAAGTTCATGCCAATTCTGAGTTATGTTCAAATCACAAACTGGAAGCCAAACAAACCACACTCATACTCTAAACCCTACAGACATCAGTTATGCATTCAATACTCAGCAACGTCAAAGATGACAGTACGCTGGAACGAATTAGTTGAGGAATAAATGAACACAACTCTGAACAAGTCAATTCTGAAACTTTAAACTATCGAGTAAGCAAACACTAACACACTGCAATGAACTAAAGCTATGATAAACTAAAGCTAAATCTATGAACATTAAGCTACCTCATATGCAAGTTCTAAAACACTGAAATGAACCAAAGCTATGACAGCATAAAACTAAATCTACTGACAGAATAAAGTAGCGGCTTGCACCGGTTTGGCAGGCCCAACCAAATGGCACAAACATTGTTAGTAATAACCAAAGCCGACTAGATCATTCTATGCAAACATCGTATAATCCATTAACTCAAAAGAGGATGCTTCAAATCGTATATCAGTCGAATACCATAATGCAACAACAGTCTTTATTCAAAAACATAGGTTCACGGCATAACATAGTCCAACATAATCCAACCTGTTCTCAGGAGTGATCGCAAGTTTATATAAAAATCCTACTGTTCATAATAGTCGAAAGAAAAGATGCATAAAAAACAAACGGATCCCCGATCCGAGAATAGTCTTGGAATCAAGTTATAAAACGTATTTCACATCTTCGTGGCACGTAGTGTCACGAAGTGTGAATGATGAAGAATCACGACCCAGTTCTATCATTATGCCTTCAAGCACCCTGTGGCGATGACTCCAGCTGTCATGCGAATCTCTCTATCTCCCATTCGAACCATAACACACACCATAATGCACAGATCTCGAGTGGCTCCATTGGTACCTCCACGGGTACAAGTTGGTACCTGGTACCGACATCCTGTTCCAAAAATAGAAGTTGTACCTAACCCAAGCGATATTAGTTCCAATACCAATTTAAAGTATTAAAGTGCATAAAAATAGCTTGAAATGCAAAGATACCTTAGGTAACCTCATTGAATGGTTGGGAGATGTCCATTATGTCAAAACAAGGCCAAAAGGGTGGTACTGGTATATAAATGGAGGTCTGTGGCATATAATGTGGGCAAAAACATGATCAAAACCGGGGACCAACACTCTCATCCCTTCAAATCTAGTACAGTTGCCACCACATTCACGGAGACAGTTCAAAAGCTACATGGCAGCTCAAATATTATTGTATGTGATAGAGATCGCATCTTCACTGGACATTTTTGGAAAGAATTATTTTCTTGTTTGGGTACTCAATTGGATCATAGCTCATCCTATCATCATCAATCTGATGGACAAACCGATATAGTGAAAAAATGTCTAGAAGGCTACCTTCGTTGCTTTGTCTCTGATAAACAAACACAATGGTTCAAATGGTTACCCTTGGCAGAATGGTGGTATAACAATTCCTTTCATACTACAACAAAAATGACACCCTTTATGGAACTCTATGGATACCATCCTCCTTCCATCACTTTTTCTCTAAAAGAAAAATCTAAGGTTCAAGCAGTGGAAGATCACATCGAGAATCAACAACAAGTTATCCAAATATTAAAGGACAACCTGACCATGGCACATAATCGCATGAAATAACAAGTAGATCAACATCGTAGTGAAAGAAGTTTTTAAGTAGGGAATTGGATGTTTTTAATACTACAACCATACAAACAGATGTCCCTCAAGCAAGCCAAGATGGATGATAAATTATCACCAAATTACTATGGCCCTTATAAGGTGTTGCAAAAGATTGGTACTATGGCTTACAAATTGGAGTTGCCTTCTCCTAACGAGTACACCTAGTTTTCCATGTTTCATGCTTAAAGAAGGTTATAGGTGACAAGATCCTAGTTCAAACTATATTTCTAGAACTTGATGAGGAAGGAAAAATCATATTGGAGCCTAAATCCATCACTGACACAAGAATTTTCCAGCTAAGGAATAGATCCATTTCAGAGTATCTCATTAAATGGAGGCAACTATTGGTTGAAGATTCCACTTCAGAAGATGAGTCTTTGATAAAGAATCATCAAGAGTTACTCAAGCATTGCAGAAAACACTTGTCTCAAGGGAAGGGGCATGTCAATCCCTAATATTTTCTCATTACCCCTTAATTGGGGCATATTACATTAGTAAGGTTATTTTATTTATGTTGACTTTATTCCATTAGTTGTAATTATATCTCCTATTCTCCTATATATACCAAGGAGACATTTTCATTTGGAATCATCTTCTACTTGAACATTTATGTGGGGTAAAAGGAGGTTGCCCCCTCGAAGAGGCTTATTGTCTAAAATTATCTCTTTTTCAAGGCATTGAGTACTTATTTTGAGGTTTTTCTATGCTATATTGATATTTGATTCTTAACATTGTCCAGGGCTGCGTAGATCCTTTTCATTCTACTACCCATGTCCTCCATTGTTTCAACCTATTGTAGATTGTGGACAACTCTCACTTTATCATTTTTATGGGGGCAATCTTTGTACCAATGGTTTTCTCTACAACCCCAAGTTTCCATAGGTGGCGGTCTTGGCATTTTCCCACCTACTTCTACCTTCCAGGGATCTCTAAAAGATGGTTGTCCTTGAGGACTGTTTCTGAAAATGAGTGTCTTAGTTCCCTTCTTTCTCTAAATTTATTCTTGTCTTCCCAAGCCTTTAGGAAAGTAGGCTTCTCTTTTTGTTTCTCATATAAGCATTTCACTCTTCTTATCGTTTCTTCCATAGTTTTTGGGTCATCCTATTGGATCTTGTCCCTAATGGAAGGTGGTAGTCCACTCAGATACCTTTGAATCTTGATAGTCTCATCCTTGATGAACAAAACATATTTCAGTAATTCCAAAAACCTTTGTTCGTATTCGTCAATGGTCATGCTGCCCAGCTTGAGTTCAAAGAACCCTTTCATCTTTCTGTCATAGTATCTTTTAGTCAAGTATTTCTTCTTGAAATATCTCTTGAATTATTTCCAAGTGATATCTTTCTCTTTAATGTGTTGCACCTGCACAAGCTGATACCACCACATGAATGTGTTTCCCTTTAGTTGATACATTGCAATTATTCCTTCTACATGAGAGGAATAATTCTGCAGTTGGAAATATTTCCTCATGCCAAGCAACCATGTCTTGGCATCTTCCTCCTTCTTATGTTCTCCATCAAATGTTGGAGGCTTAATATTTTTCATTTCTCCCTTCATTTCATCCACTCTAGATATCTTGTTCTTTCTGGTAGGATATGGGCTTGAACTACTATGTGCCCTTCTCTTGGAGTGACCTTGGGAGTGATGATGGTGTTTACCAACAGTACTTGATGTTCTTCCCTCAGAAGTTGGGTGACTCCCGATTTTGCTCGAGTCTCTCTCTTGGTCCAACTTATTTTCTATTCTCTCCAGAATCTTCATCAACTTTAAGTTGAATTCACCTTGTTTATCCTGAGCTTTCCTAAGCTTTTTGATGTATGTTCGATGAGTTTGGGAATCTTTCTGCAATTTTTCAATGATATTCATCATATGACCTTCCTTATCTATATCTTCTCCATGGACATTCGAGTTTGACCCTTCAAATCCCAAATGAACATCAATCCCTTTAGCTTCATTCTCTAAACTGGAAACATTCTGTCTTTTCTATTTATTTTACACTCGGTGGAAATTCTAATCGGTTCTGGCACTTGCTAAACTTCTGTAAAGACAATGTGAAGACAACTGGAATTTCTCAGGCCATTATTCCTTAACAAATCCCACAACATTCATAAACAAATATGAATTAAGAAAATGTTCAAATTTCATGAATTTTCCAAGCTCTGCTCGGATTTGTAACAATCCTTTGGGATCTATCCAATTCTCTCTTAATCCCCAACCCACATGATCATGGGTCATGACCACTTGATTAGAAAAAAGGGCGCTTCGCGACTTCACGTTTCGGCAGGTTTCAAAGCACTTCACAACAACTTCCCAAATTTTGGACTAACAAACTCGCGATGTAGGGAGGGTTAACCATCCACATCTACCCAGGATCCAATGGCTAACACTCACTGTGGAACGTCAGGCGTCTGAGTTTTGGTACTTTGGGAATTCAGAAGATTTCACATCCACACACCCCGAACACTTCCACGTCAGCTTAGGTGATGTCATTACCTTACATCACTTAATGTTTTCCCAATTGCGGGGGCATGCAATGGTGGTTTTGGAGTAACCTGCCCTTCATTATTCAAATATCTTGATGCTAACACGTAACCCCTCAGTGAAACCATGGTTTGGATTGCGGGACTACCTTGGATAATTATCTTTCGTGCAACTTGGGTCCCCGCAATGTATCCTGGTTGTTGATCTTGATGTATCATGATCAAAGCCACTGTGGGTCCTCCAACCCTTAACTACGTTATGTAAGCTTGGGCCCCTCTAACCCTGCTCACATAGGATGCCACATGGAGTAATACTAGCGATGTCATCTGACCCCACCATGTCTACTCTTTTGCTTCAGAACTTCAAACTTTAGGATTTTGTGCAGCGACACATCCCACTTCTCCCGATAGCTGAAATCCCAAATTTACAATCTTCTCTTCTTATTGATCCAAATATCAAGCTCTTTTCTCTAGATCTAAGGTGTAGATATCCCTCGGGACTTTAGGGCTTTGGGTTTTGGGCATTTATGCCTGCGCACACCCTGCTTCTCCCGATTGTCGAACTCCAAAGGGTTTCCAGGATAACCCTCCTATACCTTCTCTAGATCCGATGGTCGTACTGAGTTTCTCTTCTGTCCAAACAGATCCTACGGCTCCAACACCCCAAGTGTTGAGCTCTCTCTCTCTGTGGTCAAATACCACACCAACTGGAGTTTTATTCTACCACTACTCCTCCTAAGCTTCATAACATGAACAATGTAAACCCTTGGCACTCAGAAACAATCTAAGGTTCACAATTGGTTCCTATGAACACCATTTCCACTTGAAACATTGGGTTGAAAGACCACTTATCTGACCCATCTAGGATCAATGTTCAAAACATGGCTCTGATACCATATTGTAACATCGTCGGCCATCAACCCACTTGTCGGGAAACACTACTTCGTGGAAACAGTCTCATACTTAAATATATCATGCATTATTTATAAAGAATAAGAATTAAATCAAATTAATACATTTGACATGGATTTAATGCTATCATACAAACTTAAACATAATTAACAATAATTCAAACTAGCAACAAAATACATGATAATATTACAAGTATCACAAAACATGAATTTTAATTAAGTACATAATTAAAACACATAATGATACTTATCTTTGAAATGGTAATACACCACCAACTCTATGCATACCTTCCACGAACCTCCTAGCCTTAGACCGCGTTGCTCATCACTCTTTGCAGTAGGTCACCCCCGAGCTGGGACTAAGCTCCACCGGGCAAGGGAATCCTAGGCTAGGCAATTTCAATGGAAGACACACAGTTTATGAGGAAGGATTCTCTCCCAAGAGACACTTACGCCCACTGATCACAGAATCTCATTCCCCACATGCCTATCCCACCCCAGAAGTATACACCTTCACTATCACCAAGACAGTCCTTCTGCTGCTAAATCTCCCTTGCCTTGGGATTCAACAACAAACCGGACCAGAATTCTCTGAGCTCTATAGAAGCTACAGGACTACTTCTAGGATTTCTCACTTCCTTCGTGCACTCTCTCACTTGAAGAGAGTCACTCATAGGCCTGAAAACCTGCTTCTTCAACCACAACCACCTCTCTCACCTAGAGAGAGTGTTGCACATAGGCCTAACAACTTGCTTCTTCAACTCCATTCCAACACAAAGAGAACAACAAGGCTCAGTAAGGAATGAATGATGGTAGCCAATCACACTCAGCCAAGGGACTGTGTGGCCACAACAACCCATAATTATAACACACATGGAATAAACAATTGCTTAGGTTTCACAGAAGATGCATGTTAACTTCAGAGGTGCATGGCTATGCAGAGGTCCAGTGTAGAGACAAAACAATTTTCAGAAATGATTCCAATGAACTCAGGAGGAGTATGGAAGGTTCACAGAATGAATCAGGTGATGGATTTCAGGTCTCAGGTGTGTACATGAACATTGAAAAGGAAGAATACATAGGCCACAAAATTCACAAGAATACACCATTCGACTTTCGGTTCTTGTTTTCAGGATTGCATGATAGGAAAATTAAGCAGAGATCATTCACAGAATCCCCACGACTCAGACAGTTGACTACAGAATGGAGGATGAACCCCCATCCTGACTCAATTCTTGGGTTAAATTTCATGTTCTTGGGCCGATACATGTCACCCATGAAGCTGCATGCACTCATTATGTGTTCCATTTTTCACACATTGGGGATGCATGCGTTGCCTCTCGCTTGACTGAGGATAAAAAGATACCTTTCACACAACTTTGGAATAATAATAAATTATTATCCTAAGGACTTAAGCCCTCAAGATTATCCCCTCTTCCTACCTCTCAAGCCCCTCTCCCTTATAAATATTATGGAATCTTAGTCCCCCATTACTCTTTCTTCATGGTTGGTTGGCACACAATGATGTTTATATATTATATTAATGATCTTCATAATTACATATACAAAATCAGGTTCCTGGCCTTAACCATTAGGCTCTCCGGACTAATAAACACATAAGTCCACCAGCTTATCAATACTCATCTCACCAGCCTACAAAACATGATTACAATTCATAAACATGATTACAATTCATAATATAACTGGGGCACTACTGGGGGATATTACAGTTCTCCTCATTCGATTGATCCTTGATTTGGATTTTCATAAATGGATTAATTGGACCCTTTCCTACAACGCTGGACCCATTCAACCATGGAATGATTTTGGTTGATGACTGGTTGGAACAACATCCAACATCTTTTTCTTAGTCCTCACCATTCATTAGTTCAAAGTATCAATGACTAGCGTGTTAAATCTCATGCGTCGAGCTGCTACTTCAGGATGGCCAATTTATACAACTCCACATTAAGTTAGATTCTTGAATGCCCCTTTGCTCTTAATACTGAGCTAGTTTTACCTAAGAGGGACATTCCTTCCTTCACATAATGATGAACACACTCTCTCGATGTCTGTATCTAGGATGGATGGTTATCTTCTCCCATAGGGAGGGAACGTGCATATGGGTCATCATCTATGACACTCGTCATCAACATAACCTATTTTTCAAAGTTTGACTATTTGCATGTTGGCTTTTTTCTTTTCTCTTTTGGTTTCTTTATGTAGTGGCATGACACATGTCTACTTAGACAAATAATGAGAGGTAATTATTTTCCACAAATGGTATGATTTATTGAAATCCTGGGCTTGCGTGAGTGTACATGTCGATACGATGATTGTTTTCCTTTATTAGCTATAGGAAGTGGTATGATGATGAACAAAAGGATGTGAATTTTATTCTAGATATCTTGTTACGTGTCACATCTTTTTCAACTGATTTGGAAGGCTATCATTGAATCTTCCACTTGCATGAAATATTTTTCCTCAATCCCCCACTTGAAACACACATCCTTTTCCTATTGGTTTGATGCTTCTTAAAAACTAAGAAAAGAATGTGAAATTTGGATGATGTTATGTTGATGTCACCATGTACCTGTGGACACACGATAGCTTCATATTTTTCCATGTCCACAATAAAGTGTTCTCTGGGGCTCAACCTACATGTGGCTAAGCTTGATATGGTGATCATAATCCCAATGGGCCTCCTAAATATAGGTGATGATATTAGATGGATCCAAAACATAAATCATAGGCACTTCAAGCCCTCGTTGACGTTGACTTCCTTGGTGTCCACATGGACTGTTGTGCTAGTTCCAAGTAGTGCTAAGTGGATGAATCGTTATGCATTGAGTTAGTGGATGCATAATATGGAAGAAATAGAATACAAATACTGTGAGCCTAGGGGATTAGTTTTAATTTCCATATCCTACCATGCAACACCATCCAACCTTCTTCACATGGTTCTTGAAAACCACCATCATACCCCAATAACACACTAACTTTCGTGCCTTTTTCTGATGTGACATACATCCTTGATCGTAGATCATGCTTTCTTCTAGCCTTTAGATGATTTGGTGCATGCCTTTGCCAGTTCCTTCTCCTTAATATTTGGTGTTATGACATAATATGATTTGGAAATGGGCTTGGGCCTACTTAGAGTGCATTAACCCTCTTTTTGCTACTAATAAGTGCCCATGTGCTTGGAACTTAGCCTTGCACCCTTGGGAATGATTTTTTCGTTGTTAATTATTTAGGGCTCTAGATCATATGATATACCCTACCAATCTATAGGCTCTGTAAGCTCACCATTAGCATTCTTCTCACAAGTTTCAACCGTATGATGTCACTCATTGTGTGCACTAATGACTAGACCAAATCTAGTACTAACATTGTCTCTAACAAGGATAACATACCCCTGTGGTCTGCT
>JASDQU010245074.1:70977-85572 GCA_032191745.1 Picea mariana
ATCTACCATCATCATTTCTATTCAAGTCATGACACAAAGAGTATTTTCGAAAATGCATTCAATCTGGTCATCAAAATGAATCTAAAGTTGTCTACAGGAAAACAGAGTACTTTCCTACTTACTGGTACCAGGAGCTCCCCTTTGATTTAACTGTAATCTAACTGTTCTAAGTAAGAAGAATAACTAACTGTCTAACAAAGCAAAGTTCATGCCAATTCTGAGTTATGTTCAAATCACAAACTGGAAGCCAAACAAACCACACTCATACTATAAACCCTATAGGCATCAGTTATGCATTCAATACTCAGCAACGTCAAAGATAACAGTACGCTGGAACGATTTAGTTGAGGAATAAATGAACACAAATCTGAACAAGTCAATTCTGAAACTTTAAACTATCGAGTAAGCAAACACTAACACACTGCAATGAACTAAAGCTGTGATAAACTAAAGCTAAATCTATGAGCGTTAAGCTACCTCGTATGCAAGTTCTAAAACACTGAAATGAACTAAAGCTATGACAACATAAAACTAAATCTATTGACAGAATGAAGCAGCGGCTTGCACCGGTTTGGCGAGCCCAACCGAACGGCACAAACGTTGTTAGTAATAACCAGAGCCGACTAGATCATTCTATGCAAACATCGTCTAATCCATTAACTCAAAAGAGAATGCTTCAAATCGTATATCAGTCGAATACCATAACACAACAGCAATCTTTATTCAAAAACATAGGTTCACGGCATAACATAGTCCAACATAATCCAACCCGTTCTCAGGAGTGATCGCGGGTTTATATAAAAATCCTACTGTTCATAACAGTCGAAAGCAAAGATGCATAAAAACAAACGGATCCCCGATTTGAGAATAGTCTTGGAATCAAGTTATAAAATGTATTTCACTTATTCATGACACATAGTGTCACGAAGTGTGAACGATGAAGAATCACGACCCAGTTCTATCATTATGCCTTCAAGCACCCTGTGGCGATGACTCCAGCTGTCATGCGAATCTCTCTAGCTCCCATTCAAACCATAATGCACACCATAATGCACAGATCTCGAGCGGCTCCATTGGTACCTCCACGGGTATGAGTTGGTACCTGGTACCGGCATCCTGTTCCAAAAATAGAAGTGGTACCTAACCTAAGCGATATTAGTTCCAATACCAATTTAAAGCATTAAAGTGCATAAAAATAGCTTGAAATGCAAAGATACCTTACGTAACCCCATTTAATGGTCGGGAGATGTCAATTATGTCAAAACAAGGCCAAAAGGGTGGTACTGGTATATAAATGGAGGTCTGTGGCATATAATGTGGGCAAAAACATGATCAAAACTGGGGACCAACAGACACGTGGCAGTGATAAGAGGACTTCGGGAGAAAACACTCTGAATGAAAACAATAGGGGAGAAGCCGAAACTCCAGAATCCCAAATTCCTGAAGTAAATCATGATCGTTCGATGGAGATGGACGCGTGGTGCTTGATCTTTAACTCCGGGATAAAACGCTTCAGATGAAATCGAGAGTGGAGAAGCTAAAAATCTCGAATCTTGGATTCTCGAAGTAAATCATGATCGTCCGATGGAGAAGGACACGTGGTGCTTGATCTATAACTCTGGGGATTCTGTCAAGTGATAAACTTCACACAAATTTATAATTTTGAATGCTCGGGGGCCGCTAATATGAAATTCACAGGGGATCTATGTCGTTGGAAAATGAACCTGCCTATTTTCTTTCTTTTCATCCCGAAATGGACTTCTTTTGAATGTTATGCTTGGACGCTTCTTGTGCAGACCACAGACTTGGATGACCTGCTGCCCTTTGTTGGCACGAATTTGATAAGATGAAGGTCCTTCTCAGGTTACCAACAAAAGGTACAATGTAGTCTAGAGCGATGGAACTTTCATCTTCTCTAAAGAGAAGGAGTCTCACCCGAAGCACTGCTGAGACAGATAGATAGGGAAGGGTAGGAAGAAGACTAAAGAGGATCCATAGAGCATTCAGAACTCATTCATGTTCTTACGTAAGAGTCATTAATAGATCTGAACCATCTAAATGAAATAATTGAACCTACTTATGTTGCGAGCAACAATTAAACGTAGAACCATCAAACAGAACTCATAAGCCGTAAATAAGTGTTGTAATGCATAAGTAATCAAACAAGGACACATCATATTTTAAAATTTGATCCTTCCTCATATTATGTTTGATATGTTTCTCTGTTTACAGAATCAGAATCACAAAGTAGGGTACATTACAGACTCTTGGCTCTGAACTCATATCTCAGAGCTCCAACTCTCCAACTGATAGTTCTAATTCATCACAGACTCTTGCTTGTCTTCTCTCAACTTACAACAAGTATCAACGACTAATCCCAAAACTTTGGTGACTCTGATCAACATGAATCAACTCAACCTTACTCTACTCAACCCAACTCTACTCCAACCAACTCTACTCCAACCAAATCTACTCCAACCCAACTCTACTCCAACCCCTCACACTTATATTCAGCCCTATATATATAGCTGGGTTGTGTCTTCCTTCTCGACTTGCGTGCTTTCTTGTTCTATTACAACCGTTTGTTGCCTAGCTGGCATCGCGCTGAATTCCTCAACTGCTTTATGTTATTCCTTCTCCCAACCTCTGATGAGGTTTTTCACAACTCATTCTTAGTCAAAACTTGTGCAATTATTTCCCAATAATGAAGGGCTCAATAGGCTCTGACCACAATCCTTGACTCGTCCTCGATTCAAGTGCTTGGTTCTTTCACATCCTCCAGGAGCAACTGTTATTTTCCTTTGTCCGGATTTTCTTCTTCTTTGGGCTCTTCTATTTGTTCCTTTTATTCCTTTACCTCCTCAAACGAAGGGCCCAATTCGAGTACCAAATCTAAGGCTCGGTGTTTTACTCCTTGAAATCTTTCAACTTTATCTTTCCATTTCCAGGCGAGGAGTGATGCTTCTGCAAGGAACTATTGTGTTGCTTCTTTTATGTACTCCTTTGGCTTGGCTGCAACCAATGAGTTCCACTCGGAATCAGTTTTTGCATCAACCTGATGCATTTTCATATAGGCGGTCTGAATTACCAATCAAAAATCGCAAGCTCTTTATTGGCTACGGACTATGCCTCATAGAGTGTATTTAGTTTGTTTTCGGCCTACTGAATTTGGTCGAAATTCTGTTGCTGAGCCGTAGGGTCCATTATGACTTCAACCTATTCGTTCAACACCTAGATATTTGTTTGGACCTCCTCTAAAACTTGATTTCATCAAGCGATGATGCCCATCTAGTCACCGACTTCTCTAAAAATTTTGGTGTAGTCTGTTGTGTGCTTGTGCAGTGCTACTCTAGCAATGTTTCCTTGCAACATTATCTTCTATATTTGTTCCTGGAGATGCTAAGGTTGGTGTTCCACTTCATGTTGGACCGGTTGTAGCTTCACTTGGAGTTGATCAGTGTGATAGGTGAGTTGCTTCCATGCTTCCTGTAACAGGTTGATCTGTTGCTTTAGCTCACTTATGTCGCTGGCCTTGGGTAGTTCAGGTGCGACCTTATGAATCTTCGGCCAAGCTTATGCAAGTTTTTCCTGCACTTTTTCCAGTTTGCATTGGACTTGGATTATGTCATGTGCTTCCTACATTTTGTATGTGTGCTCCACGAATTGTTCTTTTCTTGCGATCTCAACGGATCTCTCAGCCTCCTGGAGCCTTTGCTCCAACTGGTCCATGGATGCCCTGATTAGGCCAAATAAGTGTGGCGCTAGCCATTGTACCAGGTCGATGGATGAAACAGCTGCGTCAGTGGGTACTTGCCACTATAGTGGGAGTGTACTGCATGTTTAATAGTCGGAGAGAGTCTCTAACTCTTCCTCTGTTGGTGGGACTGGTGTGATTCTCAACCTTATCTCTGCTGGAAAAAGAGTCAAAGCCTCTGTTATGGCTATGAAGAGTTGCATCAATTCTACACATTGTTGGAGGTTCTAGAGAACTTGTTCCATTTGAGCTCGCATGGCTATCGTATCCTGGTCCATTTTTTATTCTGGCTCATTTTGCACATATGGTATCTCTGTATCTTCCTATGCTTATGCAGCATGCATTGTGATTTATTGGGCACCCTCACCCTTGGCTGGTGAGGTGATTTGTTGGTTGCCATCGAGTTCATGATCCTCTCTGCTTTGGGTGTATTCTTCCTATGCAGAAGACTTGGGTTGTTGTTCGTGGGTGTTTGGATTCAGAACATCCAGCATCGTGCATTGTTCTGAGGCTTTTGTGTCGGGATCGGGAATTTTTTATCTTGTCTTGGGTGGTTCTTTGGTTATTTGTGGGGGTCATCGTTCTTCTGTCTCTAGGTGGTTGAGCTACATCAGCTCTAAGGTTATTTTCTGATGTGGACTGGCCATGATGAGGTTTGGTAATTGGAGTGGTGGTGGAGGGTGTTCAATGATAAATGTGGACGGAATTGTTACAAGGTTCGAGTCATCTTGAATGTCAATGATAGTGGTGGCTTTGGTCATGGCACAGGTCTGGGGAGCGACATATGCAAGGGGTTGTGGGTTCAGGGGTTTGTTTGGTGAGACCCCATTTTTGGGCCTCTTCACCACTGGTTCGGTACCAAGAACAGTGCCCAAGATCAATTTAACATGCGCACCTGACAACACAACATCGTCCGGTAGCTCTCAGGGGGGTGTTATTTTCCTCCGCTCCAACTGCAGTATCGCTTCTTCCTCTTCCGATTTTGTTTCTGTCGGAGCATCTGGATTCCTATGCTCGGGGCCTGAACTCAATCCCTCTCTTGTTTCCTTGTCTTTTTTCTTGAGCATCTCCACAGGAAGAATGTAATGCATCCCTGATTTACGTGGGCCGCGTTTAACTCCTGGACATGACATGACTTCCTTATCGAAAGATTCCTCATCCAAATAGAATGGTAGCATCCGTGTGTGGAAATTTTCCCGGTTAGCATGTCTCAACTAGATGAATGTGTTGTGTCAGTTCATGCTGAAGGAGATATTCCTCCTGTTGCAATTAAGGATCTCATGTGGGATGCACAGCCCCTGCATTGCATATATCATAGAATTATACCATTTGGCAAAGGCTACATTGTTGAGCGATGTGTTCTCTGAGTCTGGTCTAGACTGGCATGGCTCAAACATCTTCGCCATGCGCCCCTTATATGGAATTGTTGTTTGGCTACCCACAGGTGGCTTCCATTTGAGCATTGCTAATGCCACAAGTAGGTATGCATAGGTGAAGGTTCCTCCCTTCTCTTGTGCTTCCTCACAAGCTACTAGTGGTTCTTCCAGCACGAAACTACACCAATTGAACACTGCTCTCTGTGCACAAAATTCGGTGAATGATAGAGCATCTAGGGTGCATTATCCCTTATAGTAAAACCTCATAACCTTTCTGGCCATGATGTAGCAGCCAGTCCGGACTCTTTTGGGCAGTATTGATTCAATGATTGTTGTGTGTCCTCCTCTCCTTATGTTAAACTTCTCATATAGGCTGGGCTCGCCTTTCTTTTTCCTGTTCTTGTTGGGGCTCTAAAATACCTTCAACAAATCCTCTCCTTGGGAGGATAGTCCTGTGAGATGTTGGATATATTATACATGGATTGGATACCACTTATCCAACCATTGACTTCTGTCATGCACTCTGCTTATCAAGAATTTTGTGCAGCGCCTAATATCGCCTGTGGTACCAAAGACTGGTAAGTCTCTCAGGTTCATGATGGTGGAGTTAAATAGGTTGATGAACTCTTCTCTTGGTACAAATTTCATGTCTCCGATTCCATCCAGATATATCTCCCAAAATACGTCTGTGTGCATCTATGGGAACAAGGTTGAGTCCGTGAGGTCAAGGTCGAGTATCTTAATGTGTTCTACCTTCCCTTTGAGGTCACCCACGATCTCGACCCAAAGGTTGTAGGGCTCATCTAGTACTGCTTCTTTCGTCATGGTGCTTCAACTTGCTATGGCTCTCGGCATTTTTTCTTTTGTGGTAGATAAGAACTAGGGCTACATCTGCGGCTTTTACAGTGGTCCCAACTGTTTCATGTTGTTGAATTCGAAAATGGCTATGCTTGTTTTTAGAAACCATATGTTCTCGGAAAAGTTCTAAGAGCCTTATACTTGGCTTAACTGGGAAGTTTTAGCAGTAATTGCTCGTCATCATGACTGTATAGACACACCTGGGTGATTTGTCCGACGGGACTGTTTAATCAAGGTAAATCCTATTGGGCGATCTTGGCATTTACTTATTTGAATAAAATAGGGACATGGCCAAATTGAGACCTTTCTGTTTGATGGGTGGGTGTCCCGACGCAAAATTTGATGGCATCTTGGCATAATGCGGCTTTATAGATTAACAACATCAGTCGAGGTATCGGAATGGCAATAAAGGTTATGACTAGACTAGGTTTACATGGCCTATAACTCAGATTGGATTAGGATTCATGGTGCCTATGACCACAAAGGTTGTCTCTGCCATATTTAATGATTGTTATTAATGGAATTTTTCATGCTTTAGGTCCTGTACTACTGATTCGTTCGTTCTGTAGCAACCAACACTTTAACAAAAAAAATGAAATATGTGTTATGGCACAACACTATGCACATAGACATTATTAACTGACTTTACAACATTTCAAAAAGAAAAGAAAACTCAAATCTAACTATTGTACAACCTCCGTCGAATTGGAGCGATTGTCCTTCTTTCTCAGTTTTGAGATAGGTAGGGCTTTAGGCGAGCGCCATTCACCCATCCCGGTTGTAGCACACCGTCAAGTTGCGCAAGTCTAACTGCTCTTGAAGGTTAGATCTTTGCAACTATGAAAGGTCCCCACCAGTGCATATGTAGTTTTCCAGAATGATTTTGGTATCGGCTATCATAGAGTAACACCTTGTCCCCTTGTGTGAATACCTTGGTTTTAATGTGTCTATCGTGCCAATATTTATGTCTTGCCTTTTCAATTGACTGATGGAAGTCTGCTAGAAATCTAGTTTCCTCAAGTTCTTGTAGCTCCACAAGTCTCTGGGCCACTGGTTCCTCTTTTGTCATACGTGTGACTTGTGCAATATACAGGCTTGCAGTGATGAACTCTACAGGCACCACTGCCTCTCTTTTGTAAACTAGCTAGAACGATGTGTATCTATGGAGTTTCTTTGTAGTTGTCCTATAGGCGCATAGTACTGCTGGAACACTATCATCCCAGTCCTCTCAGTTTGCGCAATAGACCTTTGTTAGTCCCCTTTCCAGGATTTTGTTGAAGGCTTCGATTGTTCCGTTGGCCTGTGGGTGGTATGGACTACTCTTGTGATGTTGAATCATAAATTATAATGTAAATGTTGCTATGGTGTTGCTAATGAAATGATCTCCCTAATCGTTGGTTAGGCTCCTTGGGCAACCAAAGTGGGTGATGATATTTTTGAAGATAAACTGGGCAACAGTATCTGTCGAACAGTCCTATACCATTGTTGCTTATGCCCAATGGAAAAGGTAGTCAGTTGCGGTAATGATGTATCTAGCCTTTGAATGTTTGGCTGTGGGGTTGATTGGTCCGATGAAGTCAACTACCCATTTCTCAAATTCCTGTAGATCTCTAACTAGTTGTAATGGTAGTTCATCTCGACATGAGGGGTTGCCTGCTTATTGACAAACATTACACAATCTAGCGTATTCTTTTGAATCCTTGAAAAGTGCTACCCACCAAAGTCGCGCCTGTAGAACTTTCTGTGCCGTCGCCTTTCCTCCTACATGGCCTCCTGCAACTCCTCTATGGAATTCCCAGAGTATATCCTGCCTTTCATGATCCAAGACACATCGTCTGAGAATGTTGTCTAGTCCTAGTTTATACAACTGTTCAGTGATCAACTGGTAATTTGTTGCTCTAACAACCATATGGCATTTCTGGGTTGCATAATACATTTCAGGACAAGGCCCTATACCGAGAAAGACTGCTATGTCCCTTAGATATTTTAGTATGGCCTCAATCCTGAAAAAATCTGCGTCTGGGATCTGGTCATTCACTGCTCTGCCACTTTCTCCTAACTCTAGTCTAGATAGATGATCAGGTCCAACATTGCATTGTCTCATATTGATGATAACTTCAAAGGAAAATTCCTAAAATAGCAGCAGCCATCTACAAATTTTCCCTTCCAGCACAGGTTTGTTAACTAGGTATTTTAATGTGGAATGGTCAGTAAAGAACTTGAAATGGGAACCTAGCAGATAATGTCTAAATTTTTGTAAAGAATAAATCATTTCTAAGCCTTCCCTTTCTATTGTTGTATAGTTGCGCTCTGCTTGTGATAGCTTCCGAATTGCAAAGTAGATGGGGTGATCCAGAGCTCCATCTCCAGGTTGCGTTAAGATAGCTGCTAAGGCAATTATTGAAGCATCTACATTGACATGAAATTCCTTATCCCAGTTTGGGAATATTAGAATCGGTGTTGTAATGAGATTCTCCTTAAGTGTCTCAAATGCTTTATCACATTTGGGAGTCCATTGGAACATTTCATCTTTTTTCAAGAGGTTTTCCAAAGGTGCAGTAATGTTGGGGCGTGTCTTCAAATGAACCTACTATAGTAGCCTGTGTCTCCTAGTGTGGAGCGCAACTGTTTAGCACTCGTAGGTGGCGTCATATTCTCAATGATCACAACTTTAGTTGGGTCTACCAATACTCCTTCTCGGCAAACTATTTGGCCCAACAGATTGCCATGTGGCACACAGAAGATACAATTTCTGAGATTTAATGAGATTTTCAATTCTCTACATCTGTCAAACATTATCCTTAACAATGCTATATGTTCCTCGAGCAGGCTATATATTGTCCAATAATCCATGTAAACTTCTATAAATTTGTGAATGAATTCTCTAAAGGTTGTTATTACAATCCTGGAAAAAACTACAGGGGCATTCTTTAAGCCAAATGGCATCACGTTGTATGCAAAAGATCCCCATTCAGTAATGAAAGTGGTATTTCTCTTGTCCTCTTCAGCGATCTTGACTTGACAATATCCTGAAAATTTGTTTGTAAATGAGTATGCTTCCTTCCCCAGAACCTGTTCGAGTACTTTGTTGGTAAAAGGTGTTGGGAAAGGTTCATGCACACAGGTGGAGTTGAGACTCATGTAGTCTACATGGACTCTAATATCCTCTATTTCTTTCTTTCTTTGGATGAATATCGGGCTAACCCACTCGGCTTCTTCTACCAGAAAAATGAGACATGCTTCTAACATCTTGTCAATCTCCTTCTTAACTTTCTCTTTTATCCCAGGGTTAAGACGGTATTGTCTATGTCTAACAGGCCTGGATCCTGGTTTTAACTCAATATTCATTTCTCCCATGACTCCCTTGATTCCCTTTAATTCTGAAAAAGTCTTTGGGAACAAATCCTCATATTCTCGTAGTAAACTTTGTATTTGCTGACTAGTTTGTTCATCCCAGTAATCTCCCACTAAGGCTATCTTTGGTTGCTCTTCGGTCCCTATGTTGAGTCTCTTCAATTTTAATTGGTGATTATAGGAACTATTGGTCTGGATAGCTATGGTATTTTGGATTTCTCCACTCCCCTCTGTCTCTTTGATGGATAGGTTTCTCAGTTATTCTAATTCGTCTAGGATTTCTGAATGTTTTCCAATATGATAGCATTCTATAGGCTTTTCAGTCGAGGGTAAGTGGCATTTATTCTGAAGTTCTTGGGTATGCTTGGGACACACTGCAAAGTTTGATCTCTTATTGTTATTGGTTGTAAACATAAGTTCTTGAATCTTTTGCAGGGATAGTTCAAGTTCAAGGTACTTACTTGTGAATGAGAAGTCTTTGCAAAAATGAGCTGCCAGTGTTTGCCAATCACTGGTCTGTCTCCTGGTTTCCTCATGTACAAACCAATATTTTGGGATTGGGCCTAGAGAATGGGGAAATACCTTAACCCAGGAGTGAGAGGGTATCTCTGCAGCCTGCCACTGTGTCACACACTATTCAATGTGAATTCTAGGATCAGATTCTCCGTTGAACAGTTGCGCAACTTGGAAATCCATCTACATTTCTGATTCCAGCTAATTTTTATTCGCGAACCTATAATTGAGAGCTTGCATCACTTCATCCCAAGTTCTGAGTATGGCTTTATGAGTGGCCCACCATTTGGAAGGGTTGTTCTAAAAATATATATCTAGTACTGAGATTCTTTGATATTCTCTCACATGCTCCTCTATGTTCTGCAAAACGTTGTCTAGGTCTGAGGTGCCATCGTATACTGGGTGTTCTCTAACCTCATTCCCAACCAATCTGGTCATTCTAGCATTCGCGCATATTCTTGAGAATGTTTCATGAAAGCCTTGTTTCCAACTATCAAAAGCCAGTTCTGAATCCTCGTCTATTGACTATATACTTCTCCGGCTTACTGATCCATCCACAGTATTGTTTATATAGTCGTTTATTGTCCCAGCTTTTACGGTGTACAAATGGTCTAGGTCTTCTCCTTCCATATTATTATCTTTTAGTTATGTGTATCTAGGTCTTACATATGGATCCAAAGGTTGAACTACCTTGATTCCCTCAGCTTCAAAAGTCATGGTGTCGTTCTTTAGGTCAATCACTACATAATTTTCATAAGCCCAATCGATGCCAAGTAACGTAGGGTAGGGGTCCTTGTCTCCCATTATCTCAATGACTTCAAATTCCGCCACTATTTTTACACCTGCTACATCGATTTCCATGTTCTCCAGTCTTCCAAAAGGAAAGATATAGTATTTTTTTCCCATTATCAATTGAATTGGGGAATATGTCAGTCTCAGTTTTCCTAAGGCTTCCTAGGTCTTCTTGGGCAGAATGTTCACATTTGACCCTAGGTCCAACACGACATCCTTAATTTTGAATTCATCTAACTGGACTACCAGTCGAAATTCACTTTTGGTTCTTACTTTTCTTCGTTGCACTCTCTGAGTACTCTTCTAGGGAAGATTATCCCTTATCCTTGATTTTGAGTTTTCTTCAATCCCTAAGACTAGGTATAGCACATTTCGCAACTTTTCTGTTAGTTGGTCATTCCCTAGAATGTCAGAGAACAACTGAAACCAGAGGTCAACTGCATTTTGAGGTTGCCCAAGATGTCTTGGTATGACTACAAGGTTTCTGGGTGCAGGGGGTGAAGCAGGGAATTGTGCCATCTTAAGGTAAAAATTTAGCTCGGGGGAGTTTTCTTGTGTTTCATGACTAGGAATATTCTGGAATACTTCTATGGCATCTTTAAAGAACAGTTTTCGCTTTAGGGGGTCATACCTATCTCCCTTAGGTGTTTCTTTCTAGATCTGAGTCAGAGTATCAGCATCAGCTCCTATCTTCTCTCCTCCTCGAGTAATGATATTAAGATTAGGAAACTATCCCTTAGAAATCCTCTTGATCTCTGAACTGATAAGATTAGTTCCTCTTTGTCGTACTCTATCTTCCCACTTTGTGATTAACTCTAGACAATCTTCAGTTGCGTGTCTGTTGGTTCTGCAGTGAGAGCACCATGGCTTCCTTGAATGAGGACAATCTCTGGTTAAGTGACTTTGTTCATCAAAATTATAACATCTTCTTGGTCCTCGTCCCCCAGTTCTTCCTCCTTTGAAGTCTTTTCCGGATCCACCTCCTCTACCTCTTCCTGGTCCCTGCAGGTTTTCATTCACACTGAATGTTGTTCAGTTTAGCTTGTCTGCGAGTGAGTCAAATTCTCTACATTGATTCCTAGTATGCATGGTGGATGCGTAGAACTCAGAGTGTACTATGTTTGTTACTATCGAATACTTCTGCATGATGGGACACTTTCTTGGTCCATGCCTGTAGATTCGGCAAATATCACAATATTCTGTTGTTGGTACTACTTGTCCTCCTGGGAAAGCATGATATGGGGTGGGGTTATAGAATGGTGAGTTCATCGATACTTGCACAACTCCTCATGTAGGTCCTGCTGGGGGTACCATCATATTCTGAGGAGATCCCAGTCCCCTCATACACGGACATTCATTCGTCAAATGGCCTTCCATATAGAATCCAGTGCACCAAACCTATGGTCGTCCTCATCTAGGTATCATCAGCTCCTGAATGTTTTTTGTAAGTGTCAATATATTCCCTTTTAGTTATGCCATATTCACATCTATTGGGGGTCATGTTACTCTTAAACTCCCAGGGTATCCCACCATGGCTTCAATCTTCATCGATTGTTCCAAGGCATTTGTTAATGTGGCTATCCATTCTTGTGTTAGCGGAATCCGAGTCAGAGGCAACAGCCTCTGAATGTACCACTCCCTTTGATGTTCTTTGTGTATTGGATGTGGGAACCTTTCTATGGAATCTTTAAACTTCTAGCTATACTCCCAAGCCAATTCACCTTATCTCTATTGAATCTCCCGCAACTCGGATAGAGCCTATTGTTTTAACTGAGGTAGCTTGAATTCTAATATAAACCTTGTCTGTACCTAGCCAAGTGTAAGCGCTTGACCTTGCATCCCTGGCACTCCTAGTTCAATGATCTTCATGTACCACTTGAGAGTGCGACCTCTCAAGGTAGTCTGGAACTCAACTATATTATTCACATCCAGAGTCCCTCTGGATCTCTAGATGGCTTCGCACAAGAACTAGCGCTACTCAACGTCTTCATCTCCCTTACCCCAAAATTCTGGGTATTGAGCAATCGAGCCTCCCCTGTGGCTGGCCATTGTTGATCCTATTGTTCATAACAATATGAACCCTAACAGTCCTACCTATGATCTACTAGGGGATCCTAATATCCTCCCTGTACTCGCGCTTCATGGTTGTGACTTATTAGCTAATTGTACTGGATTAGAACTAGCATGAGAAGGTAGTATCGAACTTACTATTTGTAGGAAAGGAACTTGGGGTATGGGTGATTTAGGGCTGGCACCACTGGCTTCGTGGAGTTTTTCTTTGATCTGGGGGGTCTTGTTAGCTTCCACTGGGATGATCTCTTCGGCTGGATTCCCGATATCTACTATTATTGGGGCTGAATATTCTCTTTCCCCTTCAAGATTCATGTCGGCTTCCTCCTCTCTTTCCTCTACGCTTTCTCCTTCTCATCCTATTTCCTAGGGGTTTCTTTCTCTCCCCGCTTCTCTCTCATTCAATCTTTAACTGGCGAGTCGTTCCTGTCTTCTCATATTCTATAGTTCTTCCATCTATATTTCCTCTACTTCTCCCGCTTCATCTTCTTTCCTCAACTTTTCAGACTATCTTATGGATTTTTTGATCTTTTCGTGACACCACTTCTCAACTATGGCGGCTCTCTTCAAGGCTTGCTCATCTCTCGAGTCCCTTTCTTGTTGTTTCCCCCCCATTTGTCAGAGAACCCTTCCCCTCTCTCATGCCATGAATTTCACCCTGTCTCTCTCTACCCCAAGCGAGGGTGTTTACGCTGCCATCTCAGTTGGGGACATAATCAACATCCCCTCCTCCATCAAGAAATCCTTAATCCACAGGGGGATTTCTCTCAACAGTCTTCCCCTTGCACCTTTCTTGAAAATTTCCTCTGCCCATGAGAAATATTGGTGGTTCTCAACTGTAAATTCGATTATGTATCCTTCTAACGTGGTGCTAACCCAGAAATTCATAGCTCGTGTGACTAGGCAATCCAGCCTCTAGAGTGCTGTTAACTTTTTTGTATCCCACGCATAGATCTTCTTGGCCCGTCCTTGGAACTCTGGAGCTTCTTGGAGCCTCTTTATCCAGTGAAAAAATTATTCCGGCAATTTAACCAAGAAAATCTCATACTGGTCGCTTGATCTTTATGAGTAAAATATTTCTTCGCGAGTGTTTTCCAGCGATTTTCTTCTTAGTCCCACTTCTTTCCATATGAATGCATCACAGTTCCTTTCCCGCCATTGATCAATACCAGATCTATGGATCGACGACATCATTCTCCCTATAGGTTCCCTTTTAACATGGGTCCCGGCAACGGAACCATTTTTTTGGCATGAATTTGATCAGACCAGGGCCCTTCTCAGGTTACCAACAAAAGGTACTGTGTAGTCTAGAGAGCTGGCATTTTCATCTCCTTCAAAGAGAAGAAGTCTCACCTGAAGCGTTGCTGAGACAGATAGATAGGGAATGGTAGGAAGAAAACTAAAGAGGATCCATAGAGCATTCAGAACTCATTCATGTTCTTACACAAGAGTCATTAACAGATCTGAACCATCTAAATGAAATAATTTAACCTACTTACATTGCGAGCAACAATTAAACAGAGAACCATCAAACAGAACTCATAATCCATAAAGAAGTGTTGTAATGCATAAGTAACGAAACAAGGACACATCATATTTTGAAATTTGATCCTTCCTCATATTATCTTTGAGATCTTTCTCTATTTACAGACTCAAAATCACACAATAGGGTACATTACAGACTCTTGGCTCTAGACTCATATCTCAGAGCTCCAACTCTCCAACTGATAGTTCTAATTCATTACAGACTCTTGCTTATCTTCTCTCAACTTACAACAAGTATCAACGACTAATCCCAAAACTTGGGCGACTCTGATCAACATGACTCAACTCAACCTTACTCTACTCAACCCAACTCTACTCCAACCCCTCACACTT
>JASDQU010245074.1:109018-123267 GCA_032191745.1 Picea mariana
CTTAGGTGATGGTAGCTCTATATAAAGGGGTTCAAGGAATGCAAGGGGATATGAAGAGAAGTATTATACTATGAGAGGTTTCTCCATAGGAGGATGATGCCTCGAAGAGGCAAGTGAATAGGAGAGGATCCCTTCCATAATAGGATCCATTGTATGGTGTTTCCCTACCTCAAGGGTTTGGTAATAATATAGTGTGGTTTATTCTATCTTGCTTTGTGGATCTATTGTGTATTCAGTATTTGTGGTGATTATATTTGTATATCTCTTCAGGTTCTTAACAAGTAGTATCAGATCACTTTCCTTGGAAGACATTGTGGGCAAATATTTTTTATTTTGCAGATTTGTTTTTTCTTGAAGAAGAAAAAAGAGGGCCGCGATATTCCAGAAATTTTCGGTATATTTCTGTGAAAAATTTGAAAAAAAGGGTTGTATATCTGAGTTCCTCTTAGAAAAACACCCAATTTGTAAAACAAAATCGTCTGAAACAGAGTCCGGGAAGTCAAGATATTGGAGTTTTAAAATCTGCAAATCTTCAGGGTTTTTTCTGCGGACGACGACGCGATTGTTTTTTTATTTCTGTAGCATCTGGAGGCCGCATTTTCCCAAAACAATTATATATATGAGTTCCTCTCACAATTTCACCTAATTTTAAAAATAAAATAAGCCTAAACGAAGTTTGAGAAGTGAAGTTATGAGCATTTTAAATTAAACAGTTTTTTAAGGTTTTTCCAAAAAATGCCGTGATTTTCTGTCGTAATTTATTGTTTTATTTTTTGAGGTTTTTCATGATGACTGTAAGACCGAAGAGGTATTAGGGTGCTCATATTGTTATTTCCTCTCAAACCCTCAAATAAATTCTACAAATTACTGAAGTATTCAAATCCCAATTGTATGGCACATTGGATGCTAGATTGCATGACCTTCAAATGGCCTCAATGATAGTTTTCGTAATATTCAAGATTCATTGGATAGCATGAAGGAGAGATTTCTTAGGGAGGACATCAGAGATTAATGTAATCAAGAAATATATGCTTGGTATGATTTTGAGGTCGATTGTGATGATTGGTATATGGATAGTTGTCATTTCTGGGATGACAACCACTTTCATATTTTATTTGATGTCTCTAATCCACCTTTTGTAAAGAAAAACAATGTGACAAATCGAGAGTCAATGATTATTACCAGTGTACATCCTGCATATTCTAAAGTGGTATTATTCCTTCCATATTTTTCTACGACCCTTTTCCACTATGTGGATAGATCTTTTTATTTGGATCCACATGACAGGTGTTAGTCTTTGGAACATCATTTTGAATTGGTTATTAGGTTCCAAAATCTTCCACAGGGAGTTCACATGAGCACTTAGACATGGGACCCTAGCTTACGATGGTGGTTGGACTACTTCAACATGGTGGCTTTCCTTTCTACATGGGACCATGGTTCTCCATTCTTCTTCAGCATTATGGTAGCTCAATAGGAGGATGCCCTACCTCAAGTGTTTGATAGTAATAAAAGAGATTTTGCATATTGTTCTTCTATATTGCTCCGTGGATCTATTGTGTATTCAGTATTTTTGGTGATTATATTTGTATATCTATTCAAGTTCTTAACAAGTGGTATCAGAGCACTTTCCCTGGAAGACATTGTGGGCAATTATTTTTTATTTTTGCAGATTGTTTTTTCAGAGAAGAAAAAAGAGGGTCGCGATATTCCATAAATTTTTGGTATATTTCTATGAAAAATTGCATAAAATGGTTGTATATATGAGTTCCTCTCATAAAAACACTCAATTTTAAAAAAACAATCGTCTGAAACAGAGTCTAGGAAGTCAAGATATTGATGTTTTAAAATTTGCAAATTTTCAGGGTTTTTTCCGTGGACAACGGCACAATTTTTATTTTAGTTTTGTAACAATAGGAGGCCTAATTTTCCCAAAAAAATTACAGATCTGAGTTCCTCTCACAATTTCACCCAATTTCAAAAAACAAATCATCCGAAACGGAGTGAAGGAAGTGAAGTTATGAGCATTTTAAATTCATCATTTTTTTAGGGTTTTTTCAGAAAAAAACCACAATTTTCTATCGTAACTTATTGTTCTATTTTTTGAGTTTTTTCATGATGGATGAGGGACCGAAGAGTTCATAGGGTGCTCAGATGGATATTTCCTCTCAAACCCTCAAATAAATTCTACAAATTACTGAAGCATTCATATCCCAATTGTATGACACATTGGATGCTAGATTGCATGACCTTGCAGATGGACTTAATGATAGTTTTCGTAGTATTCAAGATTATTTGGATAACATGCAAGAGATATTTCTTATGGCAGACCTCAGGGATGAATATAATAAAGAAATATATGCTTGGTATGATTTTGAGGCCAATTGTGATGATTGGTATATGGATAGTTTTCGTTTATGGGATGTCAACGACTTCCATATTTTATTTGATGACTCTACTCCACCTTCTGTAGAGAACATCAATGTCCCACATCAGAAGCTAGTTACCAGCATCCAGCCTGCATATTATACAATGGTATTGTTCCTTCTAGATTCATATTTGATCATATCCCACTATGTGGATGGATATTGTTATTTGGATCCACATGATAGGTGTCAGTATTGGGAGCATCATTTTCAGTTGGTTATTGGGTGTCAATATATTCCATGTGGGGTTCACATGAGCAATTGGACATGGGACCCTGGTTTACAATGGCAGTTGGACTAATTCATAATGGTTGCTACCATTTCTCAATGGGACCCTAGTTCTCTAGTCTACTTCAGTACTATGGTCCACACTTATCCATGGGACCCTGGTATATGGTTGTACATCAAGTGTTGAGGACAACGCTTTCATAAGAGGGATGGAATGTAAGGTAGCTAGAGAGGTAGTGGGGGGGCCCAGAGGGCCCATAGTGATAATAGTGGAGACCATTCAATGTATGGTGGACTAGGTCCACTATATTATTAAATAAGTCCCACTATGGTAGTTAGATATAATAAATGGGTAGTTAGATATAATAAATGTAAGAGGACTTCTCAGAAGGTTCTACTTCTAGAAGATTTCTCCTCTAGAATGTTCTTAGGTAATGCTAGCGCTATATAAAGGGGTACAAGTAATGCAAGGGGAGATGATGAGAAGTATTGTATTGTGAGTTGTAGTTCCATAGGAGGATGCCCCCTCGAAGAGGCAAGTGAACGGGAGAGGATACCTTCCATAATAGGATCCATTGTATAGTGTTTCCCTACCTCAAGGGTTTGGTAATAATATAGTGTGGTTTATTATATCTTGATTTGTGGATCTATTGTGTATTTAGTATTTGTGGTGATTATATTTGTAGATATATTCAGGTTCTTAACAGTTACCCTACCTCAAGGGTTTTCTCTATTTATTGTGTTCAGTGTTTCAATGAATGGTTTGGCGTTTATTATTAGTTTATTTCTAAAGCATATTTGCAGTTCTAGTATTGGTATATAACATTTGGTATCAAAGTGTTGGGATATTGAGAGGGTGGGGTGAATCAGTATGATAAATTTTACCACCTTTAACCACTTTACACTTAATTAATTTCTTGATGTAACCACTTTACCCTTAATTAATTTCTTGTTACAACTGTTTTACCCTTTAACTGTTTTACCCTTTTTCCTAATTTTATGGTAATAATTGTTTTACCCTTTTTCCTAATTTTAGTGTCATAATTGTGTTACCGTTTTTTTCTAATTTTGAGGTCAAAACTGTTTTACCCTTTTTCCTGATTTTAGGGTCATAATTGTTTTACCCTTTTTCCTCATTTTAGGGTCATAATTGTTTTACCCTTTTTGTTAATTGTAGGGTCAACCTATACTTTCTTTTTGCAAATACTTTAACCATAATTAGTAAACTCATAATTTATTTATTACAACTACTTTACCCATAATTAACTTCTTGTTGCATCCACTTTGACTAGCAAAATTATTGAATACTTTATAGAGGCTTCTATAATAATTGACTTCTTGTTGACCTTCTAGGATATTCTAGATTATTCTTGAGGGTCCTCCACTATTTACAAAGCCATATCTCCTCAACCCTAAGGAGCCATGTGACGTACTGGCTATCATTGGAAAGGACATGACATGTACTATCCATCAATGATAGTCTTACTTGCAAATGCACTGACCTTCATGTATTTATTCCTTGATCAACTATGGGTTCCATGACCATACCTTCGATGCTACATGTAGAATTCATCAAATGCACCCAAAACGTATGATGACATCAACCACTCCATCAATGAAAAATAAATATACTTCTATCTCAACCACATCTCTAGGACTTCCATAATTCTCCAAGGGTTGAAATCAATATTGAAAACCAACTGTCCAAACCAACTGTCCAACAATATCCCCCTTTGGCATTGATGACAACACCAACAATGATGGAAAAACAGATGGAAATATCGATGCCAACACTTATGCTTCCCCTATGACCATTGCTCCTCATCAATGTTTCTCACTCCCCCCCTTTTACATCAATGGCAAAGGGTCTCTCTCCTTGGGGATTCTCCCCCTGTCTTCATGCATTTGTTCTCTCTCTTTGTTTCTATGTCTTTGTTCTTTCTCTTCACATGTTTATCTCCTTATATGAATTCCCCTTAAAGTACACCTTGTCTGAACAATCCTTCTCTTTCTCTTCCTTTGAAATCATGGGAAAAATGATAACTCCCCCTGTCAGTTTGTATCCCCCTGTCTGCATGCTACTAATATTTCATTCTAGATCCCTTTCTCTGGTGATTTCTCTTCCCTTGAATTCTCTGCAAGATGTCGTGTAAATCAATGTAGGGATACTTGTATGTGTTTCCTTTCCTCTCTTCCAGTGCTTGTTAATTTTCCATTAGTTCTGCCTCTTGTAACTCTCTGATATATAAAAAGAATTCAAAATTTATTGACTTCAAATGATCTCTCATAACCATACTATTCAACGATGTCCCTATGATGATATAAATCTTGTTGAAGGTTTATTTTTCCCTATTTTGTTGTGACTTTCACTACTTTCCTTTATGTGACCAACTGATTTCAATTAATTCCACTAATACAAAGTTATGCATTTTCTCTAACCCATGTTTTATGTACTTGCTAATGATCTCATAAATCCATCTATGTCCATATGTCATAAGTTGTTCATAACTATGCTACTTATTGTAACCTAGGTCTACACCCCTGCCCTTTTCCCTCCTTTACCCTATCCATCCATCAATTCCGACTCTTATGGTTGCTTTCTTAGCTTATCCTCCATTTTTTATTCATTCAACATCATGAACCCGTCTGTCGTTTCCTACTTTGCACCATTTTGTTTTCTTTCGTGAAAAAGGATCACATGTTCTGGTTTGGGTTTCAAATGCATGTCATCATTTTTCCACTAATGGAAATATGGAGGTCCTCCAAGTCTTTTTGTGTGCATAGGAGATGGCTAGGTCTGAAAAATATTTTGAAAGCTCAGTAATCTCCCGTAGAGTTCACAATGAATCAGATCAGACCATGTTAGGCTTGAAATACAAGTAAACAAATGGGTTCAATTTTCAACCATCAGATTAAGAAAATATTAATTCATGACCGTCAAATTTCATTGAGAGAGATCAACGATGGGGATTCATTGCGGGGATCGGGAAGAAAATTAAAGTTTATGCAAGTCTTGAGCCTGCAATTGCTCAGGATCGTTGATATTGCTATATCAACATATCAACGACGCATATCAATCTCTCTATGAATGAGCATCTTCTCATTGAGAGGATCAGGAAGGGAATTAAAAAGTGAGAGAGTTGAGTCTTCGCAATCACTCATGGCCATTGATATTCAAGAAAGGGACACACGTCAGGCGATCTCATACTCTGGGAGGAAACAAAAATAAGTTGAGTGAGTAAAGGAATCTCGAAGCCTAAACTCCCGAATTAATTGCAGACCATACATCAGCGAGGACACGTGGAGGTAGATCTTTCACTTCGGATATATGACACTTCGGAGGATTTTAGGAACTATGCATAGAGAAATCTCGAAGCCTGAACTCCCGAAGTGAATCTAGACCATCCATCAATGAGGACACGCAGCGATAGATCTCCCACTTTGGATATATGACACTTCAAAGGATTGTGCGAGCAAGGAGAAGAACACTCCCGAAGCCCGAACTCTCGAAGTGAATCTGGTCGTCCAAATCCAGAGGCTGCGTGGAGGCAGATCTCTCACTTTGGATATACGACACTTCGAAGGATTTTGCGAGAAAGGATAAGAAAACTCTCGAAGCCCGAACTCCCGAAGTGAATCTTGGCCATCTAAATCCAGAGGCTGCGTGGAGGCATATCTCTCACTTTTGAAATACGAAACTCTAGAGGATTGTAAGAACTATGTATTGAAAAGGCTCGAAGCTCGAACTTTCGAAGTAATTGTGGACCGTTGATCTCAAATCAACAAGAACCATTGATCTTTGTGGCGGTTAAGAAAGGGATATTAGCCGAAGTACTGATAGAATTCCACGTCACTCCGGGCCCGTACTACTCTGGGATTTATACAAACTTTGCATCTAAATTGGCACCATCGCTAAATCAGATAGGGGAGTTCTAATATGGTAGAAGGATAGAACTCTAGTAGGGGCACTAAAGTAGTAGGGCCACCCAAATCACATATTGCGACAAGATTGATGGCCACACTTCATTGCGGGGACAAAAATTGCCCGAACGTTAACATCCTTGAGCGGTCCCGCAATCAAAACCATGGTACTGTCGGAAAGGTACATGGAAGCTTGTGGGGGATTGCGGGGGTCAGAATGGTGTGGACCCAAAACACTCTTGACAACCTCTGCAATGACGTGCTTATATGACATCAGGTCATCACATCACCTCCACTCACCTCCACTCACACTCCTGCTACCGCTCAACTTTCTCCACATGTTCCCCAGACTACTCTCCATATCACCTATCACCTCCACATAATACACATCCGCTCATATCACCCCCTATTGGATGCTCGACTCCACATCTCCTTCTATGGTCACTGCGTTGATGACCTTTCCAACAAGATTTTCGAAAGTACATATGGAAGTTGACGAGTCGAAACGAAGTGCACTTAATAGTCAAGATCTCAGACACATATAGAGGGTTATGTCTCGGTCTCAGTTACAGATTGCTTCAGAAATTCAGTGAAGAGGCAGATCAAGTGGAGATCTACCCTTGTATCTAGTTACCCTCTAGAAGCATCAAACAACTCACAATCATTCCAGGGCTCGATACCGAACTTTCTTCTGTCACTCCTAGTTTTTCTGCCAATTACAGTTCATCTAGCGCATGCATCAGTTCAATCTCAGAAACAATAACATTTTTTAGTTAATCAATTCCATAATTGCTTTAAATTGAATTAATAAGTGGTCTTCTGTGTGTGATAAGAACCACTCTATTGATTAAGTTCAGTGGGAAGTACACATGTTGTACTCCATGCAATGTTTTAGTTAAATTAATAGTTTTTTCTACAAATAGTTATTTAGAGTTAGGTCTCAATCCCATATAGACGAGAACCTATGACACTCTGTTAAATATGCAGTCTTTGTATGTTTTGAGGGGAGGGGGGGAAGTTATGGAAGGAAAGTAGAAGCAACAAAAGAATTGGACATGCTCAGTTTAGTGTAAATTTTTCTACCTAGTGAATATATGTTGATGACAGTTGTGTTCTCTTACTCAAATATTTATGTGTTGATTCTTATCTTGAATTCAGAGTTTGTGATGTGTGCAATGTAAATTTACTTATTCTTTCATCTATTGTTTTATTTTATCTTTTGTTGATTATGAAACCTGTTATACATCTATTGTTTAGTGATAGATCCACTATTTTGCAACCTGTTGAATGATTTGCATCTAGATGTTTGTCTAAGTCTTGAAATATTATTTTAGGTCTTAGTTCTCACACAACAAGTGATTCATTTCATTTCTTGTTGTTGTTGCCTATGTTTTTTTTTTTATACCCTCAATTGTCATTTAATACCCATACCATTAGCAAAGGACAACCTAGTTTTATACTGTGTGGCATTTCCTACCAGGGCACCATCTTTGAAAAATTGTCCTTGAACTTACCAACAAAACCTACTCATAAAAAAATAATCATTACAAACTTGAGGTGGCCTAGCTTTTCCCTTTAGCAGTCAAGTGCAGACCTTAGGACCAACACTACTCAATTGTGCACAATGCTAACCCTTCTATCAATGTACTATCATGAAGGCTTCACAACTGCAACTAAATCAAATGTGTCCACTAATATACTCTATCTACAAATTGAACTCTACATGTCTGGAACAACCTGTATTGAAGATATCTCTGCCTAAAGGAATACAATCATAAACTTATGCATGTGTAATTTCCAAATGATATATGCATAAGAAAAATACTTCTCAACCGATCAATCTGTCATTTTGTACTTTTTCTATCCGTCTGTGCAAATACTTCATCTTGCTCGAAAGATGGTTCTCTGATTTGTAGTAGCTACTTCACTAACTCCCCCTATTCAATATCCATATTCACTGGTAGTATCGTAGCTAGATGGCTCAGAAAATTACCCGCTTTGATGTGGATTAATATTACTCATCGTCTATAGACTCATCATATTTTTGAACTCTAACTTCTTCATTTTTTCCTATGGATTCATTATGATCTTGCACTACAATTCGTGAGAGTACAATTTCTTGGGAATGTTCTTTATTCTCTTGCTCTTATTTTCTTACTATTGCAAAGCCTGCAATCTATGGGACCTTCTCTTTATTCACCTGCTCTGCTTGTCTTTATTTTCTTTTATAAACCTTCATGTATCTAACATTGATATTTCTTTTCATGGCGGTATTTATCATGTGTAACACCCTGGGTTTTGATCCCCATATTAAATAATGTATTTGTTAATTGTTGAGAGGCAAGAGTGCCCAAACAATTAAAAGAGGTCAATGTGCCTAAGAAATGTAATGTTTTGATCATTATTAATAATAAATACATCATTGGTTGCTAGACGTAAAAGGACTAGATTTATAGGGGGATATGATTCCACGAGAGAGGGGGCTTGAGGGTCTAGGTGTTTATTTCATTTTTTAATTACCCATTTTGTTTAATGGGGGAATTAGTTACGTGAGATTCTTGGGGGAAGGCCATGAGGTTATTGATTCTCAAGAGTTACATAAACCCATATCTAGTCTGTTGGGTGGGTTCGTTCTCTCTCTCTCACTCCCATTCTCATTCTGGTTATGTTTTTGTTCGCCTCACTCATTCACTCACTCATTCATTCATGCATGCATGCATGCATTCCATTTCTCTTTGTTCAAACCTTTCGTGGAGATCTCACTCCATTCATTTATGTCACCCACTCATATTTCCTCATCCGTGTCCTAGCTTGGGAAAAGAAGATGAACTGTTGAAGAGAAGCCATGGTATTGTTGGTTGTAGAAATTTTGGGTGTAATCCACCCATGATTTGAGGCCTGCATGTCTGAGATGCTTTAGCCTGTGTCCATCTTTGCTCATAGCTAGGAGTCCTGAGAGTCCCAGTATGGAAATTATGGACCATCTACACTGGAGCCCTAGAAGGAGAAGGATAGATTGAGGGACTGCATGGAAAAGAAGGGAGAGGGTTCATTCTCTTGTGTTGTGTAGGATGGGTAGAAGAGAGTTGGGTAATTGGATTGTTGTGGGTGTTGGGAAGCTTGTAAGAGCTTGAGTGCTGACTGGTTTGGGAAGCCAAGTAACACTTTGGAACCATCCTTGTGGATTCATAGCTCTTTATCTAGGGTGACATTGTTGTTGAGACTTGGAACAACGGTGTCTACAATTGGGTGGAACGTCCTTGGTCTGCATCCAGTTGGTGTCTTCTTTTATAAAAGATAAGTGCTCTATGTTATGGTATTATTTACCCGTGTATGATTTATTCCACTATGTATTTATTTATCATTGAATTCAATCTTTAGAATATGCATGTTTGTTGTTCATTGCTATGAATGTCATTTAGTTCCTTTATTTTATGCATCTTTATTAATTTGAAAGGTATCTGTAAGAGAAAGAAGAAAGAGAGTGGGCCTTAAGTAGTGTATCCTGGCCTGTGGGTGGTTGGGTATGTTACATATTGGTATTAGAGCCCAGTCCAACACTAATCCTAGATGGGCCATGTAAATTGAGATTGGAGCAAAAATTTCACAGAGAATTTAGGTTGCAGAATTCCAGAAGGAGTTGAGAGCACACCTTAACTTTGTTTGAAATATCAGGAGGTGTAGCGGTTCAGGAAACTGTAATGGCCATAAGATTTGTTCCTTAAGGGTTTGAATCCTTCACAACCGACAAATATGGGAAAGGAGTGCAGTGGTTAAACCCTCAAATCCTTTGAACTTCGTTGCTTCAAAATTTTTTTAAGTCCTTGATGATAAGAAGGTAAGACCCCTGAAGCTCCAAAGTCCCAGAGTGAATCTACATCGTAGATCAATGGGAGGGGTACTTGACCGTTGGATTTGGCCAAGGAAAAATATGGGCCATTAGATCAAGCACAAATCGAGCGGTGAGGAACATTGGGGAAGATCAGATCACAACCGTCAGAGCTATGCATGAACGAGTGTGAGTCGTAGATCTCAAGGAAGTTCGGAGAATCGACACTCTGGGAGAAGCAAGCCCTTAAGCTTCCAGGAAGAAAATCTCCTGACATCCTGAACTTCAGAGTAAATCTGGACCATTCATGTTTGGGGACACGTGTCCACAGATTAGCAAGTATTCGGGAATTTGACGTTCGGTAGTTTGGGAGTTGGGTGGTGTTCAGCAATGAAATCCTCCAAATCCCTAAGTCCCGAAGACCCGGAGCATCAGAGTGATGTGGCATGATGATGTCACCTAGAATGACATAGATCTGTTTGGAAATTTGGCGGTTCAGGAGATTTTCAGTGTTTTGTTACAAGAATTGTTGAAGCTCAAAGCTCTAGAGTGCTGAAGTATTAAATCTATGGAGAACAGTGGTTCAAGGAGTCAACCACTTTGGTGTTCAGGGGAAAATATTTTGTTTTGTTGCAAAATTTCCCAAAGCCCAGAGTCCTAGAGCTCCTAATGACCACAAATCTCAATAGAAAACTTGGACCATTGATCCTAGAACCCTTCAGGGGTTCGTCGCTTCGGCGTTCGGAGGAATTGTAATGTTATGCTAGGAAATCCTCTGAAGCCCAAAGTCCTGAAGGCCCAGAAAACTGGAGTGATGTGGCAGGATGACATCACCTGGGATGACATGGAACTACCTTATACATGCCACATGTCATCTTGTTTCAGGATTTTCACAGACCTTTTGGGTCAATTAGAACTTGACACATGTTACCTGTAGAATGGGCCACATGTCATCTCTATGGCTTCTCCACGTATCATCCCCTTGGTGCATAGTTATTCATGAGACTATGGAAGTTCGTAGGTTCGACAGTTCAGGATTTTTCAGGTTTGATGTAGTAAGAACCTCCGAAGTATGAAGCTCTGGAGAACCAGAGTAGTGAGACTCTGAAGAGCCTCTCCGAGAGCTCGCCAGTTTGGCGTTCAGAGGGAATATAGTGTGATGAGGATGAAACCCCCGAAGCCCAAAATCTTGAAGCTTCGGATAAGTGATTTTCAGCTAAGAACAAGGTCATAGCCGTGGTCACATGCGATTGAGAGATGAAGGAAAAAGGGCTAATGGCTAAATTTTTGTTTTGAAGAAGGAAAAGTTCTAAGGAAAGATTTGGCCCATGGTTTCGAGTCATGGTCACCTAGAAAAGTGGTTTGAAGGAAGCGATTGTGCATAATTGAATTTTATATCGACGAAGGGATAACATGGAAGTGTTATATATATATATTCTTCATGAGTTGAAAGGACCTATAACATTGTTGACAAATTTTGTTTATCATATGCTTAATTGTAACAAAACAGTCCCTTGCACATTTTTCAGAGTTAGGGGGTTTCAAAATACTAGTTAAAAATGTGTATTCAAGAAATGGAAGAAGGAGAGGAAGCTTCCAGCCAAGATAAAGAGGCCCAAGGTCAAAATATTCAAGTTGGTAATGCAGAGACAGAATCCAACAGACATAAGGGTTGAGGGGAGCAAGAAACATTGATAGAAACTATGAGAAGCCTAAAATTAGAAGTGCAAAGATACAAGGTAGACAATGACAGGCTGATGAGAGATAAAAATCAGATAAATGCCTGAGTTCTACAGAGCTTAAACTAGTTGCAGAGACAAACAAAGAATGGATCAAAGCAAGAGGAAGAAGGCAGGTATCATGAAAGAAGAGATGATCATGGAAGGGTCAGTTACTCCAGGAGTTCTAGCAGAGCCCATAGACATCAGTCACCTCCTTACTCAACAAGAAGGTATTATTCATCTAAAGATGCCATAAGTAGTCCAGAGGTGTCTCTCGTTAGGCACCAAAGAAGAAGGCATGAATTGGATAGTTTGCAAGGAGACTCGAGAGCTGAGGAATATTATGCCACCATCCTTTGATGGTGAAAGAGAAAAGGAAGATGATGTTGAAGCATGGTTTCTTGGACTCAAGAGATATTTCCAATTGCATAACTATTCATCAAACCTAGAAGCCAAAATTTCCACCTATCATTTACATGGGAAAGTTGCGATGTAGTGGGACCTGTTAGCAATGAGAGTCACCCTCAGAATGCAAGAGGATGAGCTCAGTACCCATAAAAATGTTTTTGGAGGTAGGTTTATGAGTGGAGGTCAAATGGACAAAGCTCTGTACAAGAATGGTTTAACATAGAAATTGGACAAGCAATACATAGGGAAATGAGGTCCGACTAACTGCAGTCAGTGTTTTGAGTTTAAAGGTGAGAAGAAGGAAGACTTAGTGATAAAGGTGGACAAGTCTTCCATGGGCATCCAACTTTCAAGAAGCTTTGTGAAGAAAAACTCAGGCACAAGAGAACTCTTGAACCTAAGTTTCAAAAACTGAAAATATTACAATAGCATAATAATCAAACCTACATTATCATACGACTATAACAACTCGTCTGGATCCTCCATGCACGAGAATTTCAACATAAGGGGAAATAAGATAACAAAGGGAAAGTACTAGAACAGGTCACAACAACATTATAATCAAACCTACATTACAATATATCTACAACGCTCGACTGGATCCTCCATGCTCAAGTGTTTCAACAAATTTTACACGAGACGATGAAAGAAGATGACTTCTATTAATGCGAAAGACTCAAGTATCATACAAAACCAGAGAAAGATTTTGTTAACAAATATTACAAAATAGGGAGTTCTGCTCAACCCTTTGATGACCATAACAAAATTTTTAACTGATCTATTTATACTCAGATCAATCCACAACTACTAGGAGTGTGATCTGGTCATTCCATTCAAATCCTTTCGTCTACACCTTCTTCTGTCAGATTGTGCATGTATCCTCATGTCAGACGCAAACTTAGCTTAGCATGGGCCTGCAAGAAAAATCGTACATCGTGGTACCTCGGGCTAATAGTTTTGTCTCCACAGCCAGACCCTCCACGCCTTCTATTTATGGAGTGAGTATGAGGTATCAACTACCAGTCCCTCTTTTCTTAATTTATCTCCCCTCGGGATCGAGGTGAGGCTTAACGCCTAGGGGGTGGCCACGTGCTACTCTCAGATTTGTCGTTATATAATCACGTGATTTTGGGGCCATCATAAGAGGTTTGGATTCACATCGCTTTTGAGCCCGCAATTCAACACCTTCCACCACGTAGCTCTTCCACTATACCATGGTTTCAAATGTGGGACCGCTCAATAATTTTATTGTTCGAGCATGTTGCGTCCCCGCAATGAAACATGGTCGTTGATCGGGTCACGATCTGCGATCTGGTCGCACCTGCTAAATCTAGTGCCATCGCTAAACCTTATCCACCCACAAATTTTAGGATCCATTAAAAATTTTCTTTAGGGAGGGCGCTACCTTTGGCGTTGACCAATAACACCTCCTAGAGGATGATCTCCTGATGTTGACATGGTGGCCCGACATCACTACAATGACATGTCATGAAAAGAGGGGTGACACGTGTCATGCAAAATTGAGCGAATGATGTAGTCGAATGGCCAGGAATGAGTGCCACATGTCGGCACCAGATGGATGCCACATGTCACGACTGATGAGGGTGCCATATGTCAGAACTTATGGGTGTGTTGACGGGTGAAAATGACCGTCCGTCAATTGGAAGAACAAGTCTGGTCTGGGGTTGTCTAAGTAACCCAAGACGTTTGGTATAA
>JASDQU010245074.1:133063-144104 GCA_032191745.1 Picea mariana
TTCAGAAATATAATTTGACACCTGTCCTACTAGATGTATTGTGGGTGGATCTTTCTGTTTTCAACCTAGTTTATTGATGCAGAGTTCTTTGATGGTTTTGGCATAGATGGGAACATCTTTGATTGCCTGTAACAATGGAATCTTAACACAGACATTTCTCAGTTCAGTCATAATGTCAAACTCAGTTTGCACAATTGTTTTTTCAATGAGCAGCCTTTCAGGAAAAGGAGGTGTTTGGGGGGCTTGAGTTTGTGTGTTGGGCTATGATTCAGATTCTTTCTTCTTTGGAATGATAACATCCTGCAGGGGTATCTCAGTTGATAAATTATCTGCAGGCTCATCCTCATGTTTTTCAATGATTACCTTTGGTGTTGTTTTTGTTATGGGTTGTCTTTTATTTAAAACTTTTCCAGATCTCAGCTGTATTTCTTGTATAGACACAGGGTTTATGTTGTAAGCTGGATAGTTATGGAAATCAGCGTTATGGAGTGGTAGGGGTGGTCTGTGGTTTGGATTTGGAATGGGTTGAGTGGGCAAAATGGTAGGACATGGTGGATTCTGAGGCTGTTGAGGATTTTGTTGAATGGGTGGCAATGGAGGTGGAGTAAAACCAGGCAGTAATTGTTGCAATGGAGGTGGAGTAAACCTAGGCAACAGCTGTTGCAAATTTGGAGAGTACTGCATGCATGGATTCTGGGGCATTGGCACTGCTTGTTGCTGTTGATTATTCCCAAAGCTTGGATTTCTCCATCTCTGGTACCAAGGTTGAGCAGGGACATTTTGTGGAGGCTAGCTTGGCCAGTTCCATGGGTGTTGCTGTTGTTGAGAGAAGGGTCGATAGTAGCTGGAAGATTGTGGGGATGGTTCTTGGTATGCATTTGCATTTGGATTTCTAGGCTGCCAAGGCTTCTTAGGTGCAGATTGAGCCCCTGGAGCTTCCCCTCCCTTGAATATTGCCTGCAGTCCAGGTAAGGATGGACAGTCTTCTGTTTTATGATTTTCAGTACATATTGCACATACAGAAACATTGTCCAAGGGACATTCTCGTAAAGGATGCCTTTTTCTACATTTTGGGCAAAATATACCGAGGACAGGGTTTTCCTCTTCGTTCTTTTTCTTTATCTTCAAGGTGTCTAGTTGAGAGCCAATTGTTCCTAACAGGTCTATTTTAAAGTTTTCCAAAAGATTCCCCAATTCAACTTTAGTAACTCCACCAGCTATAGATGTTTTGGTATTCTTGTTGACCAGTTCTCTCACACTTTTTGTAGCTTTCCCTTTACTTCTTGAGTAAGTCCTACAGAGTTCACTAATTGCTTCAAAATTCTTTTGATAAATGTCTACTGAAGCCATTAAATTGAGGGTATCAATGTATTCCTCCAAAACTCCTTTCAAGAAAAGAGTCTTGATTGCTTCATCCTGGAGATCAGTGTATTTATATTTTTGAAGGGTAAAGGTGAATCTTTCTAGAAAATCCTCAAGGATTTCTTCATCTTGTTGTTGCAGTTTGAATATGTCATTTCGGGAATCCTTGGTTTTGCAATAGTCCTGGTACTTCTTCAAAAATTTTACTTTCATATCTTCCCAAGATCTAATGCTGTATTCTCCCAAACTCATGAACTAACGTAATGCAGAATCTTTCAGGGTGGCAGGAAATAATTTCAGTTTGTGTGCGTCCTGGAGGTAGTTATAGCTCCTGCACAGGATGTCGAATTCAAAAAGAAAGACATCAGGGTCCTCACTATTTTTCCCATGGAAGGTTGGTAGTGTTGACAGTGGGATATTTTTCATGGTAACATTCTGGACTAAGTCCAAAATAGGAAATATGAAGGTGGTTTCTTGTGGTAACTCATTCTCTGCTTGTTCTTCACCTTCATTTTCAATATGAAGTTCCTCATGTAAGTTTCTCCCTCTATCTCCCATGGTAAAAGGATTCCCAAGAACTGTATAGGCAATCTTATCTTTCTTTGGTGAGGGTGTGAAATCCCACCTTTCTGGATTATTTTTGTCAGAAGTTTTATCTCCTATTGGTCTTTTAGAGGATCCTATGGCCTTCAATGTCACAGATGTAGTTGTTATCTGTGAAGTTACAAAATTAGAGTTTCTGAGAAGAGATTGTATTTTCTCTGGATCAACTGTGTCATCCAGGGTTGGATCACCAAGATTCTGAGTTTGCTGATGTATGGTGTTTCCTGGTTCTAGGTTCTATTCTACGGTTTCCTCAACCAAAATTTCAGTTTCAATTTCTTTTGCTTTTTGGGTGGAGGTTTCTTCTTCTTTTTGTGGTTCTATATTTTTCCTAAATCTACCTCTAGGATTGAGTTTCTAAAGAAAAGAAAAGAAGATTGAGTTGCAGAGTACCTGTGATAACTGATATGTTGGTCTTCACCCTTTTTGTTTCCACAGCTGCTCTTACTATCAACCTGTTAACACACCAAACCAAGCTAAGTGCATTCTAAAATTAATCAAGACAATTATCTTCTTACCTTTTAAACAGCTCCCCGGCAACAGCGCCAAAAATGTCAGGCTGCTAAATTGAAGCTTTTAAGTGACCTGAAACACTAAATTGACAAACCGGGGTTGGTAAACTTTGAGCTGATACACAGTATGTGTAGGTAAGACTTTAGTCTCTATCTAAATGCTATCCTTAGAATAAAACACACACTCATTCTGAGAACTTGAATCTTAATGACTATCTCGAAGCTTAGCATTTCCTATTTAAGTCATCAACAGAAAATAGTCTTGTGCTCAAATGCTGGTACTGCTATTCTTATTCAAAAGTGTGGTCCCACAAGATTATTTTACCTCTATGTCCGATCATCTACCATCATCATTTCTATTCAAGTCATGACACAAAGAGTATTTTCAAAAATGCATTCAATATGGTCATCAAAATGAATCTATAGCTGTCTACAGGAAAACAAAGTACTTTCCTACTTATTGGTACCAGGAGCTCCCCTTTGATTTAACTGTAATCTAACTGTTCTAAGTAAGCAGGATAACTAACTGTCTAACAAAGCAAAGTTCATGCCAATTCTGAGTTATGTTCAGATCAAAAACTGGAAGCCAAACAAGCCACACTCATACTCTAAACCCTACAGACATCAGTTATGCATTCAATACTCAGCAACGTCAAAGATAATAGTACGCTGGAACGATTCAGTTGAGGAATAAATGAACACAACTCTGAACAAGTCAATTCTGAAACTTTAAACTATCGAGTAAGCAAACACTAACACACTGCAATGAACTAAAGCTATGATAAACTAAAGCTAAATCTATGAACGTTAAGCTACCTCGTATGCAAGTTCTAAAACACTGAAATGAACCAAAGCTGTGACAGCATAAAACTAAATCTACTGACAGAATAAAGAAGCGGCTTGCACCGGTTTGGCGGGCCCAACCAAACGACACAAATGTTGTTAGTGATAACCAGAGCCGACTAGATCATTCTATGCAAACATTGTATAATCTTTACGCTCCATTAACTCAAAAGAGAATGCTTCAAATCGTATAACAGGGCAATATCATATCGCACAACAGTCTTTATTCAAAACATAGGTTCACGAAATAACATAATCCAACATAATCCAACCCGTTCTCAGGAGTGATCGTGGGTTTATATAAAAATCCTACTGTTCATAACAGTCGAAAGCAAAGATGTATAAAAACAAACGGATCCCCGATCCGAGAATAGTCTTGGAATCAAGTTATAAAACGTATTTCACATCTTTGTGACACGTAGTGTCACGAAGTGTGAATGATGAATAATCACGACCCAGTTCTATCATTATGCCTTCAAGCACCCTGTGGCGATGACTCCAGCTGTCATGCGAATATCTCTATCTCCCATTCGAACCATAACGCACACCATAACGCACAGATCTCGAGCAGCTCCATTGGTACCTCCACGGGTATGAGTTGTTCCTTGGTACCGGCATCCTGTTCCAAAAATAGAAGTGGTACCTAACCCAAGCGATATTAGTTCCAATACCAATTTAAAGCATTAAAGTGCATAAAAATAGCTTGAAATGCAAAGATACCTTAGGTAACCTCATTGAATGGTCGGGAGATGTCAATTATGTCAAAACAAGGCCAAAAGGGTGGTACTGGTATATAAATGGAGGTCTGTGGCATATAATGTGGGCAAAAACATGATCAAAACTGGGGACCAACACCTAGATAAGGACTTCACCGTATGTGTTGATGTAAGTAAAGAAGGACTAGGTGGTGTCCTAACTCAGGAAGGACACATTATTTGTTATGAATCCCAGAAATTAAAAGAACATGAGCGAAATTATGTCACTCATGACTTAGAATTGGCAGCGGTAATACATGCCTTAAAAATGTGGTGACACTACATAATGGGCAGAATTTTTTTACTATTGACGGATAATAGTGGGGCGAAATATCTGTTTAGCCAGCCAGATCTTAATGCAAGACAAGCAAGATGGCTAGCCTTCTTGAGTGAATTAGAGTTCGAGGTCAGACATATCAAGGGTAAGGAAAATAAGGTAGAAGACACTTTAAGAAGAAGAGTCCATAAGTTATTTGAGATAAATATTAGTAGGGTAGAAAGTGATCTGGAACAAAGAATAAGAACGATAGGTATTGACGGAAATTACACTAAGATAATGGTAGAATTACAAAACAGTACTGCAAACTCAGATAAACCAGATCTAAGTATCGACAAGAAGGGACTATTACAATTTAAAAACAAACTTTACATACCAAATTCAACAGAGTTAAAATTAATAGTATTGGACGAAGTGCATAAGAAGTTGTATTCTAGCCATCCAGGATACCAGAAAACAATAACAACACTTAGAAAACTATTTTTCTAGCCTAATATGAAGGGTGAAACAACAGAATACTTGGCTAGGTGCTAAGATTGTGAGCAGGTTAAGGCCGAGCACCAGCATCCAACCAACCTATTACAGCCATTACCCATACTAGAATGGAAATGGGAGACCATATCGCTGGACTTTATAACAGGTTTTCCTAAAAATCAGAAACATAATCATTCTATCATGGTGGTAATCGATAAACTCAGTAAGTCTACACACTTTATTCCCATAAAGTCTACTTTTAAAGATATAAACATTGCTGAAATATTTATGAAAGAAATTTTTAGAATACATGGTATTCCAAAAATGGTGATTTCAGATAGAGACGTAAAATTCACATCCTCTTTTTGGAAGGAATTGTTTGTAGGGATAAATACTAATTTGAATTTCAGTACGAGTTCTCATCCACAAACAGATGGAAAGACCGAAAGGACAAACCAAATCGTAGAGGATATGCTCCACATGTACATAAGAATAAAACTGAGCAAGTGGGAAGATTATCTACACTTGGTATAATTTTCATATAACAATGGGTACCATACTTTGGCTAAGTTAATCCCTTTTGAGATATTGTATGGAAGAAAGTGTACGACTCCAATTAGCTGGGATAACCCAACTAACAGACTCATGGTTGGACCAAAGATGCTCCAAGAAATGAAGAACATGGTAAGGAAGGTACAACAGAACTTAAAAGAAGCAGAAGACAGACATAAGAGCTATGCATATTAGAAAAGAAGACACTTGGAATTTCAAGTGGGAGATCATGTTTATTTGAAGGTCAAAGCTCGAAAAAAGTCGTTGAAGTTAGGAAACTGTGCCAAGCTGGCACCCAGGTTTTGTGGGCCCTTCGAGATACTAGCTCGAGTTGGACCCGTAGCATACCAACTTGCACTTCCAGCTAATCTAAGAATTCATAATGTATTTCATGTTTCTTTGTTGAAAAATTATGTTCACGATCCTACTCATATGATTGATTGGAACTTGGTGTAGGTGGAACCCAAAGGGGAGTTCCAAGTGGAACCCCTGCGCATTCTGGACTAGAGAGAAATACCACTTCGAAACAGAGTTGTTGCTCAGGTAAAGGTGCAATGGAAGCACTTTAGTCCTGAGGAGGCCACTTGGGAGTTGGAGGGAGATTTGTGAAAATCTCATCCAATCCTATTCCAAGAAAGGAACGAACACTGAGGATAGTGTTTTATTGAAGGGGGAAAGGATTTGACATCCCCAAAAATAAAGTATCTTTGAAATTTAAAATTTATTGGAAAATGATTCTATTTTTAGTAAATTCGAATTTGGAAAAAATTTTCCATTTATGGAAATTCTAAATTTCGAATTTGATATTTGTAATTAATTATTATGACTGTTGGGCATAGATCTGATTTGACCCAACTAACTATTTGACTATGACACTTGTATGGAAACATAATATTTTATATTAATTGCAGGAGGACAAATGGAACAACCATTTAAAATCAGTTGACCATGACTCCATGAGTGGGGAACATGTTGCAACTACCTCTGCATTGATTGCTACAAGTGGAAAATCAAATATTTGGCCATTGGCAGCCCCTGAAAATCAGGGATTTAGAAATCTATGAAAATTCCCAAGGGGGAAAAGAAAGACCTAGGTAAAGAGATGGTTGTTAAATAGCATATGGAAGGAGGCAGGACGCTGCCAAGTATGTTGGGGAAAGGATTACGAGTTCTCTTGTTGTTATGAACACTACTGATTGAGCGTGAGGCAAGAGGAGTCTATTGAAACAGAAAGACAACTTCTGAGGAGGAGATTCCAAGTTTTCCCTCATGGATTCATGGTCAGGCTAGTGGGTGAATCGGGCAAGTGTTTTGGCTGCCCTGTTCTACGGTTGCAAGGAATGTGGTTGTTCCCTTTGTCTTCCCGCAAGCTGGTTCAGATATGTTAATTCCTCTCCTTCTCTATTGAAACAATTATATATATGTCTATTGTAATGCATTTGTTAATTCTGAGTTGAAGTATTTTCCAATTCACTGGTAAATGATTAGATCCCTGATGAAGTATATCTATTAATATCAAATTTGATATAATATCCAGAAAGGAACATGTTCATGTGTATTGGGTCTAAATGTTAACAGAATAACCTGTAAGTTAACTTCTGAGTGACTCCTTTCGACTAGACTAAATTCTGAATAGTTGTTAGAAATTGTCTTTTATTTATTACGACAGTAGAAAAGTCATTGCATGGCTAAATTATGGAAGCAATCCTTTTTCAGTAATCTTGATCTCTTCTTTATAAAGGTAGCTGTAGATTAAATTAGAAGCACATCGAAGTTACTGGTATAGAATTAACGATGGATTGGAAACTAAATCTAGATAAATGGAATATTTATATTGCTGCGAATAAAAGATTCAGAATCAGAAATCTACTCGGGCGAGTAACTGCCTCATAGTATGGAATTAATCCAATAGGAAATACCAATTTTTTCCCCGCAATATAATTCTATCACATATAACTACAACCACAAATGATATGTTGGTTTTAGGAGGCCAATAATCTCATTCAGAACTAGAGATGTTGGTAAACCCCTGTTGTATTCTTTTGTATTTCTTTTATATACGATACGAGCTAAAATTTCTAGCAAAAAAACACAACCCCGATTCATATCTTTCTATTTAAATCGGACATAACGAAATAGAAGAGTACTAGTAACTATATTACTTGAATTTTGGGAACATTTTAGTACCAGAATAATTATAGCTGAATAATTCGAACTTCAATATTTTTCATATCTAAACAGTAAATTCAGTTCTCGATTTCTCACTATGGTTCAACCTATCCTTCCAAGTACTTTTGACCAGAATCGCTAGTCATTAAATAAATTTTATTACATATGTTGAACCAATTTAAAAGCAATCAAAAAACAGATTAAAAATATGTGCAAGTACTTGTGCTATTCCAAAAAATGGAAATACGACCTCGGGGTACATTCAACAGATATTCCCAAAGTTGAGATAGAGCTATTCATAACAAGCTAGTCGAGGACATGAACTCCTGTGTGTGACCTAGAACTCGTAGATTTTAAACTGAGGATCGCTGTGTTCGGGACCCGGTTACCTTTTTTCACCGATGACAGGGTGGATACTCAGGGCTGCATAGACTGAAGTCATGGAAAGAAAAGTAAAACCAGAAATTAGTAAATTATAGTTGAAGAAAAAATAAAGAAATCAATAGAATGATAAGTGTCAAACCAACAGTTTGTTTCCATCCAGAAAAGGACACTTATCTTTTTAATGTACAAGCTCGGGCGCTTGCCTCATCATTGCAAATCTAGTTAGGAAACCCAACTAAAGGAAGAGGGTGTAGTGAATCCCTGATGGGTACCTTGCATCAACAAGGCCCACCATTAGTGATTTTTCAAATGCTCGAACGAAATAAAAATGATAAACCAAAAGGAGATAGTTACAGCAACTAATGTTTTTAAACAAAGAAAATAGATGACAGCATTAGCCTCCTTAATACATAAATGGTATAGGTCAAGTTGTGCCAAGGATACGTTTAAACCTCCTAGAATCATATTTACAGAAATTAATGAGAAACCACGCAGCCAGTACAGAGATGTCGCATCCAGACCCCTAGAGGTCGCCTTACAACTTACAGTATCCAAAACAAAGGAAACCTACGGTTCATTTTATTCTCAATGAAGGAAATCATTTTCTCATAAAGCACACATAGGGCTAATAACTTAGAGTTGCAAACCATAAGGTAATTCCATGATCTGTATGGTAACATCTTAGACGAATTCTATAATGTTGCCATGTAAAAGTATTCACAGTGGGTTTTCTTTCTTTTGTTTGGGCCAAGACCGCAAAGGATTCTAGGTATAGTACCGTCGAGTGGACTCATCCCTTGAAAATAAGGATTATAGAGGTTTTATCACAGAACATACCAACAAACCCTACGAAACCTCACCCATGCCCAGCTCCGATCTCATTGTACACTACCAGAAGGGAGCGTGATGGAGAATGACTTTTGGGCATTCTGAAACCCTATATTGAGGTTTATTAGTGGATTAAACTGATAAGCCTCTGGAAAATTTGAAAATGAGGAGTTCAAAAATTTGAAATGCATGAATAACCCCAAACCAAGTTCAGAATAAGACTTAACCCTGAAGATACCAAACATTAACGTTAAGGGAAATGTAAATGCACTCTGTGGTAAGATCCACAGAGTGAAAGGGACCTTCACAGATTTTAGAACCTACAAGAAGCCCACACCTAGGCTTAGGATACGATAGTCGAATAGGAACTTACTAGTAAGATGGACCGCGTTGACTAGATTGTTGAGCTGGTGGCCTTTGGGATGATAGTTTCCCCATACAGAAGAAAATGGAAAAAACACGCAGAGTCTATTCTTTTGAAGAGTCATAATGATGTGGAAGGAGTTTGCCTAACCCTTAATTGGGGAGAAGCTATTGTAATAAATGTCAAAGTACAGAATGGGTCAAGCCATGTGCTAGGGTAAACTTGGCAAAGCAAGACTAGAGAAAGAATAGATAGGAAGGACACTGAAACCTTCTTATACAGGGCCTCCATTGATTATGAGAACAGAGTATTAACTTCTTTGACAGGTACAACCCATGCCCTTAATAGCCTTTCTTTTACAATTAATGGTCATCTCTTTCAAGTAGCGACTAGTCGAGTATAGTTGGAGTTAATTTTTTCGTTTTCAGTTAGACTACTGTTGTAGTTGGTTAAGAATCAGTCGAATAAGATGGTCACGCAAGGATTCCTCAACCAAAACTATGTCAAACTTAGTGTTCAAAAAAAAGGATGTACCACGAAGAGTTTACGAAGAAAATCAAATTAATGACCCACGACGTTATTGAATCATAATGAACCATGTATGGTCTGTGGTGTTGAATGTAACTCTTGTCAAATCCTCCCTTTAGTGGACTCCTCTTTTTAGAACAAAAGATATAACCTTGTGTGCCAATACAGGGAATTATGTGCCAAGGGGGAAACTTAGGACCTACTAGTTCTAAGTATATGGTTATAGAACCACTATATAAATATAATATAGTCTAAATATTTATTGAAGAGAAACGGGTAGGACTTTTAGAGGATTCCTCATTTTAAGTTTGAATTTACTCTAGTATAAGTTTATCACCTTATAGTAAAAGAATAGATGGGTTTTAAATCCAGAATCAAGATGAATGTTATACCACTCCTTTATTATGAAGTTATTAAGATAAAAAAAAATAAAAAAATTATGTCATTTTGTCGATTTTTTACAATAGCCCTTGATGGTTTTGTTCAAGAGCTAAACTATTTTGAATAAATCATGTAGTGATTTGCATACAAGTTCAATTCAAAGAAGAGAATAGTCTAGCTCCAAGGATAATAAACTATCTCTTTACCTCCTTTAGTGTTTACAAGAATGTTGTGTCACCCCACTCCCACCATGTGATTGAAAGGTGAGGAGGCTTATTAATTTCTCAAAAAACACAAAGGAGGAGGATAAATTATTGATAAATATCAGAACGACCTAAGAAATAACACTTGATTTTCCAAGATTGAGATACATTCCTTGAAATATCCAGGGATGATTTTAATGATGGAAATTTATTTTAAAATATAGAAACCTTAAAGAATATTACTAGTCATGTTGATTAATTGGGTTGTTTTTCATTGATGTCAACCCTTGAAGAAAGTCTGGTAGCGAATTTTGGTAGAAAAAAAGTTTTGGGTAATGTACCCAAGTTTGTTTGATGATTAATGGTATGAGTTTTGATATATTTCTAAGTAAAACTATTCTTGATGGATAGTACATCTCATGCCATTTCCGGTGGTATGTGGAACGTCACATAAATCCTCACAGTTAGAGAGTTATGGCCATGTAAAGTTGGAGAATCCTCACAAGTAATCTAGAAGCCCTAAAAGGTCAAAGTAGTCAAAGTGTTTGCAAAGAAGAAATTATTTAAATAATAAAGTGAAGTGATGAGTGTACTATAAGTCAAAGAGGATGCAAAAGAAATTATTTAAATAATAAAGTTAATGGAGAACTTACTAATTATGAAAAGTGGTTAAGTTACGTGGATAAGTGGTTATAAGTTGGTTAACCCTAAAATAAGGAAGGTGGGTTAAGATGGTTAAAAGATAACCTCTTGAGGATACTACATGAAAGTATAAATAAGAGGCAAGACTCTCTCATTTAAACACA
>JASDQU010245074.1:158730-169683 GCA_032191745.1 Picea mariana
TTAAGTGTTATCTACATTATCCCATGTTCATTAATGGGTCATCTACCGATACATTAATTCTCAAAATGAAAATTAATAATTTCTTTAACCCATATTCCTTAAACAAATATTTAATCATGATTATTAATTGATTAATTAATTAAACTAATATACATTAAATAGATATTTAATCAGGACAATTAATTAATTAATTAATTAATATACATTAAACAATTATTTAAATCATGATAATTGATTAATCACCTAGGGTCGTTACAGTTGAGACAAGTAGTTGATGAGTTGGCACATACATGAAGTGTATATTTGATGATGTTGGTACATCTTGATGATTCATAATTGATGTGTAGTTGGTGCATGGTGGATGCACTCATTGATGGTACACATTGAGGTACAGGTTTTTGCATGGTTGATGCACTTGTTTATGGTACAGGTTAATTACAGGTTGTTTGGACAGGTTATTGTGATAAGTTATTTGTACAGGTTTGGTGCATGGTTGATGCATTTGTTTATGGTATAGGTTGAGGTACAGGTTGATATATGGCACATGTTGGCATAGATTATTGGTATAGGTTGTTATAAGTTTATTATAGGTTGATTGGTACAGGATTACAACAATATATCTCACAGTGATAGTGTGACATTGGTTCCATAATTCTACTTATATTTCAGGGTGGTTGGACAACGCAATGATAGGTGGTTGTAGCCATATTTCAGTTGTAGCTGGAGAACATAGATTGTTGCAGCCTCCTTCTGGTTGTAGACAGAGAATTGGGGAGTTGGAGCTTCACTCAGGTTGTATCCCTAGAAACTAGGGGGTTGGAGCCTCCTTCTAGTTGCAGCTGGAAAACAAAGGAAGTTGGTGATTCCAATGAATGTAATTCTTAAAGACATATAATAAAAAATAGTTATGTGGTTTTCTCCCACTTTGGTTTTCCACGTAAAGGATTGGTGTACTGTGTATGTGTATGATTGCTCATTTGTTCATTGTTTATTTACTATGCAACTATTAGATGATAATTCTACATTGATATAACACTTGCATTTTGTGGTTGAAAAGGATTGAATTGCTCTATTACTGATTCACCCCCCCTCTTAGTAATCCAACAATTGGTATAAGAGAAGGTTCCTTCGAAAATCAATTTAACCACTAAAAGGTAGATCATGGACAGAAACAACATGTATAAAAATGGAATACCATAGTTTGATGGACAAAATTAGGCATTTTGGAGTAGAAGGATGAAAACATACATGCACATGGATTTGAAATTTGGCAATCTCTTGTAGATGGATACAAAAAACCAGTAGTTTCATTGACAAATGAAAGAGCAATAAAACTCAGGAAAAATAATTCCAAAGCCACAAATGCACTTCTGAATGTTCTATGTGAGTTATACATTGTAAATCCACTAAAGAGATTTGGGATAAGCTTCAAAATATTTATGAAGGAGATTCAAAAGTCAAAGAAGAAAATCTTCAAACTTACAGAGGTCATTTCGAACAACTAAAGATGAAGGAATATGAGAATATTGCATCTTACTTCTTACAAGTCAATGAAACAGTAAATGCCATCATTGGATTGGGAGAAGAAATTAAAGAATCTCTAATTGTTCAAAAGGTACTAAGATCTCTTCCTATGAGATTTGATCCTGAGATATAAGCACTAGAAGAACTACATGGAATCTTCACAACATATGAAATGAGAACTAAACAGGAAAATCCATATATAAAAGAAGAAACTTTCAAAGCATTCAAAAGTTCAAAGCAAAAGGTAAATAAAAAGGAAAAAGAACATAGAAGCAACAATGACATCTCGGATGATGATGAAGAAATGGCCAAATTTGTCAAAAGATTGAACAAAGGAACCAACAATAGATATAAAGGTAAGTTTCCATTGATTTGTTTTAATTGTGATGGTATTGGTCATTTTTATAAAAAATGTACTCATAAGAGAAATAAGAGGAATGATGAAGATTACTCAAATAGAAAACAAACATATAAATGCAAAAGAACCACAAAGAAAGATTTCAAGAAAATATTATGCACCAAAGAAGACTTCTCCTCATCATATGAATATGAAATTATTGACAGTGAAATAGAAAGAGTTCTATTCATGGTAGTAGAATACTCTGATAAATAAAACACCAGAGAAGAATATGAATAGGTAGAAGTTGACTATCAAAAAGAATTTTTGTGTTCCATAGAAGTTATAAGAAGAGAAAAGAAGAAAAAAAAGAAGCTACAAGTGGAACTAGAAAAGAAAGAAGACACTCGGGAACTAGAACAAATGATCACAAATATGAAGGTTTAAATAGAAGAAGATAAAAGAATTGAAGAAGTACTCAAAGAAAAAATAGAAGAAAAAGATAGGATCATTGGAAATTTGGAAGAAGAGATTGTCACATTAAGAAAGGATCTTCATGAGAAAAATATGGAGAACAACTAAAAAGTTTTGGATAACATTATCAGTAGTCAAAAGCCTCATCATGAAAAGTCCAGACATGGATAAAATAAGACAGAGTAGGGATCAAGCTCCAAAAATACAAAACAAGAAACATATCCAAAAAGCTACGTAGAAACAATCAAACGAGATATGAAGACCTACAAAGAACATTACATGAACACTGCTCCATTGAGAAGATTTGGATTTCAGAATCAATGACTGACAGATGGGCCTCAAAAAGAAGAAGGATTCAGAAGAGAAAATCCTTTAAGAAGATCTTCAACTCCCAATGCATACAACGGTTCACATTCAAAACAAAGTAATGATAAAAAACAACACTAGCAAAACTCTCTACGAGCTATGGAAAGAAAGACCAGCAAATGTGAAGCACTTTAGAGTATTTGGAATAAAATGCTACATCAAAAGAGAAAATGGAATAATGGGAAAGTTTTACTCTAGTGTGGACAAAGGACTACTTGTTGGTTACTCAAGTACAAGGAAAGCATACAAGTGTTACAATCTAAGGTTGAACAAAGTTATGGAAAACATCAATGTAATAATTGATGAAATAGGTGGATGAGAATTCAAGGAAGAAGAAAATGAATCAATGGAACAAATTTACGAAAAAGAAAAATAATATGAAGAATAAGTAAAAGGGGAAGATGAAGAGTATCAGATAGAAGTAGAAGAGAAATTTCAACAAGTGCCTCCAAAGACACATATCAAACGAGTATAGAAGAATAAGCCTTCAAATCAGACTATCAGAAACATAGATGCAAGAGTTGAGACTAGAAGAAGAATCCGTTCACCTGAAAAAACACACCTAGCACTCTCATTTACGATTGAACCCAACAATTTTGAAGACACCAACCAGGATGAATTTTGTAATAATGCCATGGATGAAGAATTGGATCAAATAGAGAAGAATGACACTTGGGAATTGGTTCCAAGACCAAAGAATAAGAATGTGATTGGCACAAAATGGGTATTCAGAAATAAATTGAATGAATATGGACATGTTACAAGGAACAAAGATAGATTGGTATGTAAAGGATACACATAGGTTGAAGGAATCAAATTTGAAGAGACATTTTCCCCAGTTCCCTGAAAAGAAGCAATCCGATTTATTTTAGCTTATGCTTGCTCCAAGAATATTAAAGTATATTAGATGGATGTAAAATCAACTTTTTTGAATGGGTAAGTTGAAGAATAAGTCTACATTGAACAACCAGAAGGATTTCATTTCTCAGAGAACACAAATTATGTGTGTAAATTGAAGAAGGCCTTGTATGGTCTAAAACAATATCCTAGAGCATGGTACTCTAGTATGGATAAATATCTACAACATGCAGGGTTCAGAAAAGGAGGTGCAGACAACAACCTCTACATCAAGGTAACTCAAGATAGTATTTTATTAATTAAAGTTTATGTCGATTATATTATTTTTGGAAGCAATGATGACAGATTAAGCCATACATTTTCAATGGATATGCATAATGAATTTGAAATATCATTACTAGGAGAACTATCCTTCTTTCTGGTCTTTAGATAGGTCAAAGAAACCAAGGAATTTTTATTTCTCAAACTAAGTATATCAGAGAAATTCTAAAGAGGTTCAGAATGGAAGATTACAAACCAGTTACCACTCCTATGCAAACTGGTTGCAAGTTGAGAAAATATGATGATTCAAAGTCTATAGACCAGAGGAAATATAGGTCGATGATTGGTATATTACTATATGTGAAAACATCCAGACCAGATGTAATGCAGGCAATTGGATAGGTGTCATGCTTTCAATCAACACCAAAGGAATCACATGTATTAGAAGTGAAGAGGATTTTCAGATATCTCAAAGGAACAAAAGATTTTGGATTATGGTATCCAAAAGGAAATGATCTATCACTTATTGCCTACACAGATGCAGATAGGGCAAGTTGCATTGATGACCGACAAAGCATGAGTGGAGAAACATTCTACTTGGGTGAGTGTTTATTATCATGGCTAAGAAAGAAAAATCATCAATATATTTATCTACATCTGAGGCAGAGTATATTGCAGCAACAACATGTTGTACATAGGTTCTATGGTTGAAACAAACTATGATAGATATACAAGTTGAGTATGATGCGCCCATTCCAATCTATTGTGATAATAAAAGTGCCATCATTATCTCAAATAACCCGGTGATGCACTCCAAGACGAAGAACATTCCAATCAAGTATCACTTTCTATGGGAACAAGTTGCATAGAAGAACATCCGAGTTGAATATGTGGGAAAAAAATAACAAGTGGTAGACATCTTTACCAAACCACTTCCACAGGAAGCCATTGAGTATCATCACCAGAGACTCAAATTAATTTCTACTCCAAAATGAATGCTTTTGAATGCTTGTATTATATGTCTCAGATGTATAGGAGGAAGCACCATAAATAGGATAGTTTAGGTTGGGAGATCATTTTCAGGAAGATTTCAGCTAGGAGGAGCATCCTTGGATGGAAAGATACCTTTTCCATTGATGACAAAGGGGGAGATATTTATCAGATGCAGAGAAGAGATGCATGGTTCCAGGGGGAGCGATGTTTATTAGATGCATAACACAGAGGCATGGTTCCATGGAGAGCAATGGTCACAGGGGGAGCTTGACCGTTATGACTTCAGTATTGCATCAGAGTGTTGCCATCAATTCCAAAGGGGAATATTGTTGATTAATTAGGTTGGTTGTCATTGATGTCAACCCTTGAAGAAAGTCTGGTAGCGAATTTTGATAGCATAAAGGTTTGGGTAATGGAACCAAGTTTGTTTTATGGATAATGGTATGAGTTTTGATATATTTGTAGGTAAAACTATTATTGATGGATAGTACATATAATTCCATTTCTATAGGTATGTGGAGCTTCACATAACTCCTCACGGTTAGATATTTATGGCCATGTGAAGTTGGAGAATCCTCATGAGTCATCTAGAAGCCCCAAAAGGTCAAAGTAGTCAAAGTTTTTGCAAAGAAGAAATTATTTAAATAATAAAGTGAAGTGATGAGTGTACTATAAGTCAAATAGGATGAAAAAGAAATTATTTAAATAATAATGTTAATGGAGAAATTACTAACTATGGAAAGTGATTAAGTTAAGTGGACAAGTGGTTATAAGTGGGTTAACCCTAAAATAAGGAAAGTGAGTTAAAATGGTTAAAAGGTAACCCCTTGACGATGCTACATGAAATTATAAATAAGAGACAAGGCTCTCTTATTTAAACACACTTGAATATCAATGAATATCTATTTTTTTGAAAGGTTATTTGGGCAGGTATTATTGATATAGAAAAAATTGAAGCAGAAAAAGTGTGGCAGCAAAAATGCAACAAAAAAAATGCAGCAGGAAAACTATGGCATGAAAAGTGTGGCAGAAAAATTGAAGCAGAAAAGGTGTTGCAAGAAAAGTGCGGCAGAAAAAGGGTGACAAAAAAACTGCGATAGCAAAAGTGTGGCAGAAAAAATCGCGGCAGAAAAATCACGGCAACAACATTGTTGGGGTCTATTTATGAGAGATATGCAACATCTTGTTTGAGGTATGTTTTGTGAGTTAGGGTTTATCTCTTGAGATGGTACTGGATGTTCAGTATTGCTGCATATATCATATTTGTTGAGGGATACAGTTGGTATTTTGTTGTTGGTATTTGGCATATGGGTATTTGTCTTTTGGTTGTGATGTGTTGCTAAAGTTGTTGGTTTATCTTGAGGCTACATAACAGTGAGTTTGTGGCACATGGTTTGATGTAAGGGTTTATGGTATTTGGTTTATGGATAGAGTGATGAATTGTTAGATAACTTTTGATGGTTATATTGGTGTATGTCTTTGGTATATGGTTGAGGTAGATGTTGGGTACATGGTTGAGACAAGTAGTTGATGAGTTGAAACATACATGAGGTGTATAGTTGATGATTTTGGTATATATTGATGAGTCATAGTTGATGTGTAGTTGGTGCATGGTTGATGCACTCATTGATGGTACCGATTGAGGTACAGGTTGGTGCATGGTTGATGCACTTGTTTATGGTACAAGTCGATTCCAAGTTGTTTGGACAGGTTATTGTGACAAGTTGTTTTTATAGGCTTGGTGCATAGTTAATGGATTTATTTATGGTATAGATTGAGGTATATATTGATGTATGGTACATGTTGGCATAGTTTATTGGTACATGTTGTTACATGTTGATTACAGGGTGATTGGTACAGGTTTACAACAATATATATCACAGGGATAGTGTGACAGTGGTTCGATCATTCTACTTTTATTTCAGGGTGGTTGGATGAGGCAAGGATATGTGCTTGTAGCCACCTGCTGGTTGTAGTCGAAGAACATAGTGGGTTGCAACCTCCTTCTGGTTGTAGCCAGATTATTGGGGAGTTGGAGCTACCCTCAGGTTGTATCCTGAGAAACTAGGGATTTGGATCCTCCTTCCAGTTGTAGTTGGAAAACAAACAAAGTTGGTGCTTCCAATGAATGTAACTCTTAAAGACATATAAGAAAAATCAATATGTAGTTTTTTCCCTCTTTGGGTTTCCACATAAAACACTAGTGTACTTTGTATGTGTATGATTGCCCATTTTTTCATTGTTTATTTAGTTTGCAACTATTGGATGATAATGCTACATTGATATAACAATTGCATTTTGTGGTTGAAAAGGATTGAATTTATCTATTATTGATTCACCCCCCCTCAGTAATCCAACAAGTCCTTCATATCCCAACTATAAAATGTTTAGCGATATTTTTTTTTAAATATTCAAATTTATAAGGATTTTATATAGTTTGTATAACATTTTGACAATTTTGAAGGTAGAATAATTTTATCCTATAGAATTTGGGTGAATCATTTTTAGAATAGCGAATAAAATTTTGGGAAAAACCATGGAAAATTAGCCCATGAGAAAAATTTATCCCCTAAAATCATCCCTGGAAATATCCATACAGATAAGTTCTTAACGTCATGGAGGAATTAATTATTACCATTGAAGGATATCAACATGGAAAAGAAGTAGTGAATATAAATCCAAATTCTCCAATTGTTTCCCAAAAAAGTACCCCAATAAGAACAAAACCTAGGAGTAGTGGTATGAAGATGAGGAAAAAATCGACTGGAAGTTCAGAAAATGGTGGTGATAAGGACCCACCATAATAAAATCTTGAAAAATACCATATTGTATATATTTCTTCAAAAATAAAAAGGGATACACATAACATAGGGTTTGGAGTTCCTAAAACCAAAGAAAACCCAAGAGATATTGATGTAGACGAGCTTATCAAAGAACTCAATTGGTCTTATAAAAGACTATTGGAAATGCGAGAAATCATCGAAGCTATAGTCACTCAGGAACTGGAGGTATTCAAAGAAGATTTTGAAAACTTGTTAATTGAAAAAGTTAATACAAAAAATAAAATATCATCCAAGAAATGGAAATCAACAATTGATTTTTATGGGGTTCTACCATAAAAAATAGTACAATTCCATGAAGCAACCATAGAAGCCTTGAAACAATCTATTGGCAATATTGAAAAGGAAAATTTGGAATTAAAACAAAAAATAAAATAATTAGAGGAAACTTTACTGCTAGGAGTTTCATTTCCAGAACCTTTAAATACAATTCAACCAACACTTTATTTAGAAGATATCATGAAAATAAGTAACAAATGTAAAGGCTCATAAAGTTTGTTGTAAGCAATAAGAAACTATGTTGGATACTATATGCAAAAAAGAATAGATTTGATTCAAGAAATTTGGGAGCTTTCAAAAAGTTCCACCAACTATGGAACAAGAAATACAAATTTCAACGAATAGATTTAGAAAGATATGGAGAATGATGAAGGTTTTGTTATAAAAATAGGATCGCGGAGCAATAAAATAAAAAAATGCGGATATAAAACACAAAATATACACAATACAATAGAGGCACAGATATATGTGGTTCAACCAGTGTGGGCTACATCCACCAGAGAAATTGTCAGGTTCTTCATTTTTATTATCCAACAAAATGAAGGGAGACAACCTACAACACACCCATTGTAACTTCTTCTTCTTTGTCTCACATTCTCCTCTCTCATAATACAATATTCATCATAACACCCAGTTGCAATATATTTCCCTCATAAAATAGGGTTTCCTTCTAGGGAAAAAAATTGTAACACAACTTCTAATGTCATATCTATGACCTTATAATAAACAATCTAGATTGACTACAAAATTACAATATTTGATTTGAAAAAAAACATGCATCCCCCTCATGGACGGGGGAGCGCATGAATTGTGTATCATGTAGTTTATTTGACCTTCATATGAATTAGGAAGATAATCAAGCTTCATGACCAACAATATCCCACTTGCAGACTTATCACAACAACTCCATTGTTGTTGAACTTGCTGGACTATGATACACCTTGGACCTAGAAAATTTATCATCTTCACCTTCATGTTTGAAGACCAACTGAAACTGAGAAGGAAATCAATTTCTCCCTAGTTAGTACCTTTGTTAACATGTCTACATGATTCTGGATAATATGTATCTTTTACAACTTCAAATGTCCATCTTCCAAGATAGATCGTATGAAATGGTACCTGAGTTGTATATGATTAATCATAGAATGGAAGGTTGAGTTCATTGCAAGATGAATCACACTCTCACTGTCACAGTACAACCGTCCATTCTCATGCTTCTTTCCCAATTCCTCCATAAACCTATGTAACCAAGTCATCTCTTTACTAGCCTCTTGAGGAACAACATAGTCTTCTTCCATTTTTGAAAGTGTAATGACCTTTTACAGTTTTGAAATCCAACTTACTATTGTTCCACCTATAGTAAAAACATACCCTATGATTCTCCTCCTTCTATTTTTATCACCTTTCATATTTGAATCAACATATCCCCGTAGAATATTGTACGAACCTCCAAAACATAATACATGAGTAGTGGTACCTCTTAAATACCCGAGAATCCACTTTACTTCCTCCCAATGTTCTTTACCTATATTGTTCATATAACTTCTCACAAATACCACTACATGTGCAATATATGGCCTTGTGCAAACCATAGCATACATCAAGCTAGCAAATTCTGATGAATAAGAGACCCTGGACATGTATTCTATCCCCTTATGTGTCTTGGTACACATTTCATTTGTTAATTTGAAATGGATGGCCAAATGTGTACTAATTGGTTTTTCATTCTACATTCTAAACCTCTCCAACACCTTCTTTATGTAATTACCCAGAGACTGTTAAATTTTTAATTAAAATAAAGTACCAAGGCAAGTGTTTCTCTTCTCTAAGTACTTAAGGGGGAGAAAGTGCCTAATGTGGGTCCTAGTCATTTAATTTGTGAGATGCAAATTAAAAGGTGACTTTATGACTAAAGTGAGGGTGAGTGAAGAGACACCAAATCTCATCCACCCATCTAATCTAATCTCAGTCGTTAGATTAGAAAACCCCTCACCTTCCCTCATGAGGTCGACTAGGGCAAGAGGGCGCACCCATTCTTGGGTAGTTAAAGCATTCTTGTTGAGAGAACAAGAGAGGCAAGAGAGGAAGTCACTTGGTGAGAGACCAAGGAGAGGATCTTTGGTGAGATGCCAAGATCAAGAGACTCTTGGTGAGATGCCAAGAGAAGGGACCTTTGGTGAGATAGATCTTTGGTGAGATGCCAAGAGCAAGAGAGAGGTTGAGCTAAAGAAAAGAGACAACATTTGCTGAAGGAGAGCATGCATCCCAAGGCAAAGAGTAGCATGGATTTCGAGGCAGCAGACAACAATGAAGAACAGACCATACCATACGGATTTATGGAGGTCGTATAGCATTTAATGTGCATAGAAATTTAGGAGGATAGCAGCTGCAATTTCTGAGAGTATTGGCATGCATTTCAAGGCTACCATACAACATTTATTGGCACATAAATCAAGGTAATTGCTGTAATAAATTTCTGAGTGTATTTCCATACAGTCCGTATAGTTTGGCACGAATCTTAGGGGCCGTACAACACGGTTTACAAGGAGTTGTTCATGTTTTTTTTTCCATATGGTCTTAGCAGAGTTTTGGCAAAAATTTTGGGACAGTCCATACAACATTAATTGCTGGGACAGTCGTACAGTTGTACGGATTTCTGGGACAGAAATCGAGGATCATTTTCTAGGACTGTTCAAAAGGATTTTAGTGAAAGAAAGTACAGATAAGTTTGTGTAAATTTCTGAAGATGAATATGCTATGAAAGAAATTTCTCAGAAGCTCATAAATAATAAAAATCCCTCTCTCACAGGTTTTCCCTTTGTGAGTTTTTCCAGGGTCGAAGTTAGAGCGAAAATCTTTGTGTCTATATTTTCTGAGTTTTGCATATTGCTGATATTTTATTTCTGCGTTGAAAATGATGTTCAGAATCCTCATGTTTCAGTTCTGAAGTTTATTTTCTGTTAAGTTTGTATATGTTGAAACAATACTGAGACATATGCTGAAACAATACTGAGACATATG